>JAXBDA010000055.1:0-72865 GCA_036023075.1 Gaultheria prostrata | reverse complement strand
GAGTGCACCTGGATGGGTGGGGTGTTGAGTGGGCTATAGTGATTTCTGTTGGTTAGTTTCAGTTTTTTTTTTTTTTTTGTCATATTACATTTTCTCATCAGGTGATCATATCCAAGAAGTGTGTCATCAAGGTGGAATTATTTCTCTCTTACTCCATTGAACTGTCATTTCCCCCAAAATGTATGGATATTATAATTACTTGGCTATTAATTATTTATTTTTACAACCGATGGAAAATAAGTTGAAAGTGATTTAGATATACAGACTAATTTTTGGGCTAACAATAAGGTAAGAATAAGATCAGAAAAAGCACTCTAATGTATTTGTTTCATTTTTTAGACACATTAACACATTTTAATACACATTTCACACATTTCAATATACTTTTTAAACTTTAACGACAACCCAGTAGATTAATTTTAGAATTTTTTTAGTTTTATGTTTTTTTTTTTTTTTGATTAACAGTTTTATGTTTATTCACACATGTAAGAAGAAGAAGCATTTCGGCAACATGAAGGTTGAAACGCTCGCCACTTTAGGTCTGAAGTTTTCAATTTAGCCCTTCAATTGGAGCGCTCTACTACTACACGAGGGGTAATTTTTGTTTATTTTTCTTAGCACTCTTTCTTCAACCAATAATGATAGGGACACACCATTCCATTGCACCACTAATTAACAAAATTGCACAAACTCTCTTACATGGGATATGTGTGACCTACCACTCATATGTGAATGTCATATAACTCATGTGAGAGTTTGTGCAATTGTTGGTATAAGCATTAGTGTCTCTATCTTTTCTCTTCGGCATATGAATTCCTATGAGCTCCTGAGCATCATCGGTACTTATTGTAAGTGAAAAATATGCACTGAAGTACGTGTTTATTTTCATCTTTTTCTGTACTTATTGTAAGCCGAGTAACAAGTCAAAGATGCTGAAAAGTCTTTTATTTTTTTGAATGGCAAAATTTTTTTATTTAGGATAATTATCAGTTGGGAGGTTTCTGACACAAACAGATACCTCCCCTAAGATTTCTGAAATGACATTGACCTCCCCTGCTTTTGCTGACAATATTGAGATACCCCCTTGCCGTTACTTTTCCACCGATGGCGTTAAGTTTAAAAAGAAAACTACCAAAATACCTTTACATCAAAATAAATAAATTCTATAAATTATACCAACTTAATTTTTCAAAAAAAAAACATCATCTCTTTCTATTTTGTGAATTTTTTTGGTTAAGTAAACTTAACTTTACTAGATCATAGAGATTAGTGGAAAAAGAATTGATTTTTCCACATGAAACGACATGAGGAAGCTGGGACTTGCACGCAAGTTGATTGACTAATGAAATTAATTATGTTGCTTATTTATCTGTTGATTAAACACCGTGTTGCCACACATGAGAGTGAGAGGCTGAGAGAGGTGGGTGAAATGAGGTCAGTGAAATTAATTATGTTGCTTATTTATCTGTTGATTAAACACTGTGTTGCCCCACATGAGAGTGAGAGCCTGAGAGAGGTCGGTGAAATGACGTCAGCCATGACCTCTCAAACTTGACCGCCGAGTTGTTACGCCCCTAATTTTTCGGCTCGAATCCAATTCTTCATGAGATATTTCTCTCTATATTGGTGAGTGCCGTGAGTAGGGTTGCCAATTCCACCCGAAACCGATGGATACCGATAAACCGCCCCTGTTGGGGAGGTTTGGTTTTCAAAACATGATACCCAGCGGGTTTGAATTTGGGTTTGGTCTTAGCAAGGATTCGGTCAAACCCAAATCCAAACCGATCCATATAATATTACTTATATACATATAACATTTTTTATATACATGTAATTTTAATTTTTCAATTCATAACTTTAAGAGACTTTTTATTTCATCTCCCTTCTTATTCCTCTCAAATCCCTTAAAAATCTCAAAGTCACTATAGGAACTAGAAAACATTAACTGGTTGTACAAGTTTGTTATACCCACCACGATATTATTTATAATCTTTTTCCTTCATATGTTCATTTTTTTTTTGTCAATCGATAGAAGTTTTATTGATTACTGCAAATACAAAATATCCAAGGACGCTTGCCTACACACCCAGTCCGGAAAATTTCTTTTCCAGATGGTAGGAAGCTCAATAGAAAAGGCATGTTTGGCTATTTCATGAGCCACTCTATTCAAATTTCATCGAACAAAAGAAAATGACATAGAATGAAACAACCTAGATAAATTAATAACATCTTGCACGACGACAGCCACATTGGAACTAGCACACTTGAGTCCTTGTACCATTTGTATGATCCTTTGTGCATCCCCTTCCACTACAAAATCTGCCCACAACCGATCTCCTGTGACTTGTAAGGCACACCTGAAGCCCATTGCCTCCACCAATTCTGCTGACCAAATGTTTGCCAGAGGGAAAGCCGCCACTAGCACCACCTGACCCATATCATCTCTCACCACAACTCCCACTCCTCCCTTGCCCATCCTCTTGTCAAGAGCCCCATCCACATTAATCTTCAGTGATTCTCTTAGTGGCGGCGTCCAATTATCAACAACATCACCCGAATGCGCCTCTGGTTCTCGGGGAACCCGAGCAGTAGACAAACAAAATTCAGAAAACTCGTTGAGTGCATTACCAATGATTTTCGTCTCTTCATATGTTCATTTATGGAATGAATATTAATGCGGGTTTGGTGAGGTTCGGATAAAATTCAAATCCATATGGTTTGGTTATGGTGCACTAAAAATTATACCCATCGGGTATCGGTTTGGATTTGGGTATAAATAAATACCTTGGGTTTGGGTATGGTAATCGCAAAACCCGGACCAAACCGATCCATTGCCATCCCTAGCCGTGAGACATTAACTAAATGGCTCATTGTCAAGAGTTCACATGGTAGAATTTGACAAAGATCAAGTATTTTAAATCTTGGGACCATTATAGATTTACCCTATCTTTAAAGCCTCAAAATTAGTTAACGTGCACTGAAATTGATCTGAACACCTGTTTAACAAAAAAATTGTCATTTTTCATATCGATCGACTCGTGTAAACTTCTATAAGACCTCAAACCGAAAATATCTATTAAAAAAGTTATCACCACGAGTAGAAAATTATCACCATTATTGTGTTATGCAATTCTCCAGTGAGAAAATTTTGGGAAAATTTCAAAAAAATATCCGAACTATGACACGAATTCCCATGGACCTCCAAACTTCATTAAATGTTGATTGAACCTCCTAAGTTTACAATTTTTTTTTAATTATACCCACGCCGATAGAATTGTTTCGATACCTATCGATATGTATCAAAACACAAACATTATTTTGAAAATAAGAATTATTTTGATACCTATCGATGTCTGATCAATATAATTTTTTGTTTGATAAAAGTTCTTTTTAACAAGCTCTATGATATCAGCGGCTCAGATCAAAAAATATTGAGCAAACATTTGTCTAACTTTTGGTCAAAATTCTTTTGATTATAGGTTCTTAATTCTGAATGAAAACCTGAACGACTTAAATCAATAACATATAAGTAATCGATTTGGCTGAAACTACACAAAACCACTCAAATAATTAATTTAAAATCATTGGCACGTGGTTTGGATCGCTTGTGTGGGAGCCCAAGTGGGGCCCACACGACCATGTAAAATGGCCTCTAATACTTAAAAAAACGACGTCGTTTTGGGGAGATGATGGACAAGTCATCAATTTTCGTTTGGAAATTGACGGACCCTGATGGTGTGGACCTAATTGAAAAAAAGTTGTAAAGTTTGGAAGTTTAATTAACATTTAATGAAATTTGGAGATTTAATTAACATGTAATGAAGTTTGATCGAAAGTCTGTAGGACATTGCGGTCATTGGTCAAGCTTGTCTTTTGTCACATCCCACCACATAATGTTGACCAAAGAACATGATCAATAATGAATGGACGTCCCAATGTAAACTTTATAAGGTTTCCAGCTGCAGTGGGTGCATTTGAACATGAAAAACTTCAAAATATCCCATGAATTTTCAGTAAATTCTCAAAAAAAAAAAAAAAACACTTGGACTTTCGTCAATAAAATCACACCTAAACTTTATATTCCGTCAAAAAAAAAAACAAACCTATTCGTCAATTTCTTGATTGATTGCGCTTAACGGTAACTTATTGGTAAAATCAAGCAATTATGGGTATCCGATTGAACTGATTTTAATAAGCACATAAAAAATTATTTCAAAATTAGTGAACAGTTTGGATTTTTCGTGTGGTACCTGTAGACATTACGTGTATGATTGCAAACAATGTTTTTCTCTATATATAATTTTTAAGGGTCAACGCGAGAAAACAATGCTTTTCTCTACTTACGTGTATGATTGTGAACTATGTTTTATAAATCGGATTGGACCGGACCAGCTTGTCCGACCAGTTGGCCCGTCAACCTTCCGGAACCGCTTGTTTAAGAAAATCGCCATAGTTTCACAAAACCGCTTAAATAGTCTGGTTTAACCCTAGAACCGGCAAAACTAGAACATTTTAATTGACCCCAGCCCTGTGGAAATTTTAAACTCTTTTGCTCTCGCCTCGTGACGCAAAGCACTATGTAGGGGTCGGTATATCCGGACCCTCACCCTAGACCAAAGTAAATCAATCAGAAATCTAGAAACCTCCATATCATTTGGCCGAGAGGTCAATGATGGAAGGAACGGACAGTCACCCTAATGAGAGTCCACTCATAAACTCCTATGGACCTGAATGGGCCGACGGGTTGAGTGTGAGCTTTGGTGCATAAATAGCACAACGCTACACCCGTGGTACTAGGGCTGGAAGTTATTGTAGCCGGAGAATTTGTGTCTCTGACTCAGCATGAACACGACATGCATGTATAACAACCCATGTGCTAGGAACAGTTTGCAATCATGAGACGAACGGCCTGTGACATGTGTTACCATCTCATTGGAGGCATGTGCATGTAACCTACTCGATTGCATGAGTCATTGTGACGTCAGCCGAGTGGTTACCACACGTGACACTCACGGTTGTACTTGGGGAGCAAGTCACTCATTCCCTATAAAAGGTAATGTTTAGCCTGAAGAAAGCTACACACATTTCTACCCTAAACCCTAGATTTGAGTTTCTACTTCATCTTCTCCTGCAAGTATTGACTTGATCATCGGAGTACCGTCCTGGACTCAACGGGCCAGTGTGGTGCTAACGTGGTTGCTTCAACGCGTAGGTGAGGAGCTCAGGCAAGGGAAGATCCACTTGATAATTCAATCGGATTGAAGGAAGGTCTAATCAGAGAAGTTGTAGCCAATAAAAGTGGTGGAGTTAATACAATCCTATGTTTCTATTCGTTTATTATTTTGTTGTCTTTGTTGTATAGGCTCTCAAAGATATTCCCTTAGCCTTTTTTTTTTGGTGGTTTTCTTTTAATAAAAAATTACTTTACAAAAAAAAAATGTTTTTTCCATGTCTATAATAGCACACTCCACATGCACCCTCATAAGTAAATTAAACAGCCAATAAAATGGACAAAGAAAAAGAGCTACCAAAACGTACAACAAAAAAGAATGTGATGATCATGTGAGTGGTAATGGTACTAATAGTGATGAAGAAGAGCAGCAGCAGCAGCTGCGTAGCTATTCAAATGCGTTTGAATTGGCCTTCTCGGTACCGATGGTGGTGAAGGCAGCTGTGGAGTTGCAGGTGCTGGATATCATAGCAAAGGCAGGACCAGGAGTACAACTCTCTCCATCTCAGGTATGTGATTGTGGGGTTGTCCGCCGTTGGTTCCTTGTCAACTTTTTTTAGTTGTCAAATAGTACGATTTCCATATACTCTAACAAATCCTTTAGATTGTTGTAGTATCATACTCAAAAGTTACTAAAATTCTTTTTTCTTGGAAAAAAAAAAACTCAGATTGCGTCGCAGTTGCCGGATACTGCTCTTCGCTGCAACCCGGATGCACCAAAAATGTTGGATCGGATGCTGCGCCTCCTGGCCAGCCACTCCATTCTCACTTGCTCAGTCGTCGACTTCCATTCTGATGATCATCAAGACTCCCCTACTGCTGCTGCTGCAATAGAGGATAGGAGGTTGTATGGGCTGACCCCTCTGGCCAAACACTTTGTTCCTAACCAGTAACCAAGATGGTGTCTCATTTGGGCCCTTGATGTGTCTGGTCCAAGACAAGGTCTGCATGGAAAGCTGGTAAGTAATTTTCATATATAATATACCCATAGTTGATTTTTTTTGAAGAGCAAAATATTTATTAACCTTTGAAAACGAATTAGAAAGATTAAACGAATCCAAGCAACAAGGCATCAAGACGGAGAAGGGGCAGACCCACAAAGAATACTCCCCTCACACCAAGAGATACCTGTCACAAGGAACCAAAAGGAAAAGACACAACCTAGAGGCAAGGAGCCAACCAAAACACCCAACAAGAAAAACACACCCCAAAAGAAAAAAAACCCAAAACAACTCCCAACACCAAACTCCCTAAACCAACTCCCCAAATAAACCAAAACGCCCCAAAAAAAACACCACTAGCGACAGAATTAGCTTGTAACAGAAAAACTGCTAATGATCTCCTCATCGTCCCCTACATAATCTTCATCCAAGATCTTGCTAATAGACCGAGCAGCTTGAGTCACATTAAGATGAATCCTGTTGATACCATCAGAAGAAACAGATAAAGCAGCAGCAGCAATAGCGGATCTGAACACTACGTATTTTTTCGGTTTTCGACGACCCTTCTTCTTAGATTTTAGGAACCCCAACTGATCTTCAATCTTTTTTTGTTTCCAATTTCCTTTCCCAAAATCTTCCACAACATCAGTAGGATTGAGATCCACCACTAAATGGATACCCTCAGCATCTTTCACTACATCCGCGACTGGATCATGAACCACAGTGTCACCTTGGAGCCCCTCATGCTCATTCCCCTCCATTGAGCCCTTACCCATTCTAGCATCCTCCAAGCAAATAGTGCCCTTGACCGTGGTGTCCACCAAATGATTAACATCACTATTGTTCCCAGCTAAATTCATAAGTCTCTCGGCTGCAGAATCTTCGAAAGAGTCAAGATCTTCACTCGAATCCCCCCACTAAAGAGTCAAAGTTTGAAACCGAATCGTCAACTCTGCTCCCAAACGAATCTGCCTTGCTATCGGTCACATGCTGGTCGTATACCCATAGTTGATTAATTCTATTATGTCTGTATTTTCTACTTTCATCTATCTCTTTTTTGGCTTATGCTTCTAGGCATCCCCCCATCTCTTTCCATGAAAAAAGAAACAAATAAAAACCATAATTAACAAAATGAAGAAGAAGATGTTCTATTTATATATAGCGTATAAAGAAACATGTGTCAATTTCGATATTGTAATGCAAAAATAAGAAAACATGCATGTGTTTGATTTAATTTATACATATGTGTATGGTTTTATTTGTAGGATTTCATAAGAAATCCTAAACCCAAGATCTCATGTCAAACTATTGAAGAAAACAAATTGGATGTGTACATGTCACCATGGAGGATGAAAACCTTGTGCGTGCATGGTTTTTTGTCTTCCACCTCCAAAGCCCTTTCTCTTGATCTTGTTCCTTTTGTCTCACACACGATAGGATGGTATGAGAAATTAGGGTTTGGAGTGGGGACTTAACCAAATATTTATAGGACTAGGTTCTATCATAGCCTATCATAATAGATGGAAGGGCCTTTCATGGTCTCTTCACTTAATAATAAGCCCGCACCACTTAACGCACGTAACAAAATCCAAATACGTGCTAACAAGATTTGTCAATTACCCAGTCATATTTATTAGACGATCACGACTTAATGGGTAATACTGACACTACTCAAACCTTATTCGACAATATACAATATCTAATTATATGATCCATGTAGGCCCACCTACAGAAAATTGCTAACATTATCATTTTACTCAATTAGGTACGAGCTAAAAGGGGCAGATTTGGAAGGAGGGATCCCATTTATGAGGGTTCACGGGGTCAAGTCATTTGACTACCCAGGAACTGATCCTAGGTTCAATGAAGTATTGGCCATGGTCAACTACAACACTATTTTCCTGAAGAAGTTTCTGGAATCATCCTACAAAGGTTTTGAGCAAGTCCAAACGCTTGTCGACGTCGGGGGCGGCCTCGGTGTTACTCTCCAATTAATCACCTCCAAATACCCACATGTTAAGGGTGTTAATCTTGACCTTCCACATGTTATTCAACATGCTCAACCCTATCCTGGTATGATTTTCATTTAATCATGTGTATTCTTCAATTTCAATTATTAACAGCTACATTTAATTTGTTGCACTGACATCTCTAGCATTTCCTAGAGAGTGTGTTTCTCACAAAACCTACTATAACTTTCGTGTAGGTGTGGAACATGTTGGAGGAGATATGTTTGAAAGTGTTCCAAAAGGAGATGCCATTTTCATGAAGGTGCATGAGTTTTCATTTTCTTACTTAAATATCTGTGTATATCTCATGAGGTACATAATCATTAACCACAGCGTTGGTCCTAGAACCCAATCAAGTAATCTGTCGATTTCCAGTTATCAATGATGTCTATTGTATGAATAAGCATGTTCGTGATAGGCATCCATTGCGTAAATGCTCAAGTAAATTTGTAATGATCGATGAAGATATTTTCCATTTCGAGAAATCGTTCTTGGACTACCACAAAAATGGTAGTTGATTCAAAACTTTCTTTAGGTATTCTTGTCCATTTTACGTTATCGGGAAGGCGTCCGAGACCGTGCTTAACGAATCATAAATTAATATACATATTGTGGTGTGTACAACTATGCATTGACCTAATACTATAAATCCTATTGATGACAATGACAAAGTATTCGATCACATATAGGGGGTATTTCATGACTGGGGTGACGATTTTTGCCTGAAGTTGCTAAAGAATTGCTATAGAGCTCTGCCAGACAAAGGGAAGGTAATTGCTTTGGAAGGTATTCTCCCAGAGATGCCAGATAGGGCTACGAAAGGGCTTTTCTTAATGGATATGCAGATGATGACTCAACACGATGGAGGGCGAGAGCGCACGGGACAGGAGTATTTGGACCTAGCCACTAGAGCTGGATTTTCTGGCATTAAATTGGTATGTCGTGTTTGTAACTTGTGGGTCATTGAATTTTACAAGTAGTGTCTATGCTTGGACTTGAGTTAAAACTTTCATTTAGTCCTCCATGAAAAGTCTATAATACACACCCTTTAAAGGTGTGTACGATATATACCTATTGTCAGGTCTATATTGCATCGCCTCATAATAAATAACTTGGAGAAGTCATTTATAACATTTTTGTGTGTTTCGTAACTTTTATACTAAGAAAATTTTCAGCAATATGATTCGTAACAATTTTTTGCATTTCGTAACTTTTCGTGTGTTTCATAACTTTTTGTGGGTCTCGTAATTTTGACAAAAAAATCGTAACTTTTCTCAAATATGATTCATAACATTTTTTTTGCGTCTCGTAACTTTTAGACTAAAATTGGAAACTTTTCAAAAATATGATTCATAACATTTTCATTTTTCTCCTAACTTTTATAATGAAAAATCGTAACTTTTCAAACCATCTATAGTCGATTGGGTAATCGATTAAAGTGGTCTTCAAAGTTGAGTTATCAAAAACGGTTGGAAACAATCAAATACGTAATCAATTCTATAATCGATTACAATGCAATAAAGAGAAGCTGGGCTTACAAAAATGGAATTCGTAGGAAAGTCCGGTCCAAAAAAGGAATTCGTAGGAAACAAATGATAAGCAAAGAAATTTATTAATCATTGAAATGAAGAACAACGATTAAAGGGACCAAGACCGGGCTAGCCAAGCAAGGACCAAGCGAAAAGATTACAAGCACAAGTTGGCAAGGGACCAACGAAGAGCTATAACAGAATTACAAAAAACAAATATAGATACTGCAGGACAGGAACATGAAAACTAAAGGGATAGCAGAGTAGTATCTTCACAGCAATCCTTTCTGAATGGCAGCACTGATGAGAGAGCCAGCTCCACCGCATTGCTATACTCCTCCTCTTGTTTGTCTTTGTTATTAGTTCAAATTCACTTTTCTGTTGATATTGACAAGTGAATAACACTTTATATGGCGTAAATAATTTGGTCAGGTGGTTGGTATCTATATTCCTATGAAGAGAATTGCGAATTTCAACACAAAATTTGGTTTTGTTCGATTTTTAAAAAGAGAAGAGGCGATGAATGCAGTGCATGAGCTAAATGGGATTGTTATCAAGGATTTCAAGCTTCAGGTCATTATTGCAAAATATGTTGGAAACTCTAAAAACTTTGCTCGTAAAAGCCATGGGTTTTCTTCTAAAATGTCTACTTTGGAGGATGCTAAGGTCTTAGGTAAAAATGATTGGACTTACGAGTACAGGAAGGTTTTGGGAGTGGGTCCATCATTTGCTGATATTGTTGCTGGGAGAAATCAAATTCAATCAGATTCTATTATTGTTCGTGGTTGCGATGAAGGTTTTGATTGGTTGAAAAGGAGCGCTGTTGGAAGACTTCATTCAGTGAGGAACTTGGATTCCTTGAGTGAAGCTTTTATCGCCGATGGGGTTACAAATATTCAACCGAGAGACATGGGAGGGAATTTAGTTCTCTTGACTTTTGCGTCCCCGGAGGATATGGTTTCGATGTTAGAAGTGGCAGGCATGTGCTGGTTAAATAATTGGTTTTCAGAAGTTAGACAATGGAGTCCTAATCTGAAGTTGGAGAAAAAAAGAGTTGTATGGCTAAGCTGCTATGGGATTCCCTTGAATCTTTGGAACGCAGAAACTTTCTTTTCGATTGGCAAAAGATGGGGTGTTTGCATTACTTTAGATGATGCGACTTCCAAAGGGACTTCTTTCTCTGTTGGAAATGTAAAAATTCTTACCGACTTTTTTGATGCAATTAATCAAGAGATCTCTTTGGAATGTAATGGCAACATCTATCCAATAAGAGTGGTGGAGGAGCAAGTAGTCATCAATCAGTTCATGAAGGCAGATTGTGTTTGCAAAGAGTGTGGTCTTCGGAGATCCAAAGAAGAGGAATATGAAAGTGGTTGTTGACAGTCAGCTGAAAACGTGCGCCAATTCGATTGATTGATTTTCAAAAGATTCGTTTTTTTTTAGAGTCGCCACCCGGATTTGAGGTCCAAATCCGAGAAACCGTTACAAAAAATATGACTCGTATGCCTAACAAAAATATTCTTACAGATCTTGCGGAACCAAAGGTTTCTTGGATTCGGGGGTTTGGTTACGAGAAGGGAAGGGTTTTACGGCACCCTTCTCGCCCGGTCCATGAACCGGTCTCTACTCAATACTTTATGGGATTTTTGGAATTCAATTTATTTCACATTAATGGGAGATCGGGGAGGGGAACCACGTAAATAATAAGAACACAAAATGCAAGTTTACGATGATTTACAATGGATAAGCAGTGATGAAGGTGAAACCAGCAACATGGAACTGATGCAGAATGAAATAACACAGATTAAGACATGATCTCCCAGAATGGGGGTTGAGCGCTCAATGGTAGAGGCTTGAGCGCTCCAACCAGTTTGAGCGCTCAGAGTTCACGGCTTGAGCGCTCAAACCAGTTCCTGGTTTTTGTGTTTTAAGCCCCTTTCCAGCTTCTTCTTACATTCTTTTCTAGATCAAGCATTAATAAAACTTTTTTCAGAAAGGCATAAATTAAACATGAAGCATTGATCTCTTAAAGAATGAGGAGAAGAAGAAAATAATTATGAATGAGGAAGAAAGAAATGCTTGAGGATGAGTATGAGAGAGTGAATCTGATTATGATCACTGATATAACAACACACGCACACACACCTGAAAGGATTTTAACCATGATCTATCATTAAAACAAGGTAACATGAACAAGCTGCCAGAAAACAGCTTGAGCGCTCAAGCACAGGACCTTGAGCGCTCAAACCATAATCTGATTTTCTGGTTTCTGAACCTCAAATGATATTATTAAGATTTTCCAAGGTTACCAACATTTTAGTTAACTAAAATACCAATCAATCAATCATTGTTCTACTCTTTAGGAGTGAGATTTGTAAAATTTTGGCCTTTGATCATCATAAAATAATTGTTAAATGCTCGTGCATGAACTTTAAAAATGAAAATAAGCTGTTTTAGAAACATACTGAACATTTAATAGCCATATGATGATGATCAAAATCAAAGAAAGGCGCGAAACTTAGTAGATCAGTGACTGACCCAGAGAGGGTTTGAGCGCTCAAAGCCACAGGCTTGAGCGCTCAAACCGGTTTAAGCGCTCAAAGATAGAGGATTGAGCGCTCAAACCTGTTCAACCTGCAGATTTTTGAAAATGGTTTGATCACTTATTTTGGACCTTGTGAGTTCAATGCAAGTATAAAGAACTTGATTGAGCTCACTGGCCTCCCTCAGAAAGACCGAAATAATGATTTTCACATGGTTTTACTACCTTTTGGACTTGATCAAAAAGGATTTGATGCTTGTTTTGCTTGGATTATAGTATAACAGGATGATTGGAGTAGTATTTTTGATGAAACACACAGTGGTGATGGTTGGTTAGATGATGGATGGAAAGGTATTTTTATTGAAGAATGGTTTTTGTTGATGGTTTTGATGGAAGGTTGGGTGGATTTGTAGGGAGAGAGAAAGAACGATTTCTGGAGTGTTTGAAAGACAGGAGAGGGGCTAGAATATCTGTCTTTCTTCCCCCAAAACTAGGGGTGGAGGTTGGCTTTTATAGAGGGGGAATGAGAGGGAAAATGGAGAGAGAAAAATGGGTTTTTGATTTTTTTAAATGGGGGATTAGGGGTAGTTTAGGGGTAGTTTTAGGATGGTGGTAGAATGTATTGTACGTATAGGAATCGTAGAAGATCATCCCAGACGCTCCCCATGCAGGGAAATCTCATGATTAGATGCTCTACAGAATTGCTGACTGGACCAGAGTTGAGCGCTCAAGGTCTCAATATTGAGCGCTCAAGGTGTTCTTCAGGGATTGAGCGCTCAAAGCCTCAATCTTGAGCGCTCAAGGCCTCAATCTTGAGCGCTCAAGGTTCTTGGTGGCTTTGCTTGGTTAGATGGTTCTTGGGTTATTTTGGCTTGTTAGGTTGTGTTAGGTTGATTGGTGCAAGTTCAAGCCCCTTTTCACAAGCCTCGGGTAACCATGATTGGTCTGTTTCGTCATTGGGAGTGCCCGAGTGCATCCCGGGTTCAAAATTGGGGTGTCTACAGTGGTCTTGAGAAAAGTGAGGATGATAATGTTGAGGACGTTTTAAGAGCCACTGATGTGGTGGCAGACAAAGGAGTTTCTAACTCTTTTGTCGGAGAGTCTTGCTTTGGGAATGGTGATTTGGTGAATGCCCAGGATAATGAAGTTGTGATAGAAGGAATCTGTGACTCGAAGGGAGGGCACGAAGTGCAAGTTGAAGATGATGATCAGAAGGAGGATAAACCTAAGATGTTTGTCAAGGCTAGAGCCAACTGCAATGAGGATTCGTTTGGGAGCAAAATTGACGATTCGTTTTCAAACTGTGACTCTCTGGTGGGAGATTCGAGAGAGGACATTGACTCTTTCGAGGATTCTGCAGCCGAGAGGCTTCTGAATTTGATTGGGAACAATACCGTTAGTAACCATTTGGTGGACACCACGATGGGGGATGGTGACGAGGATCGTGATGGTTTTACTTCTTGTGTTGGGGAAAGTAACTTGGCCTTAGATGATCAAGTTTATGAAGCTGAGGATCCTTTTCCAATATTGGGGGGCGACACTGTGGTTCATGGTCCAGTCACGGATGTAGTGAAAGATGCTGAGGGTATCCATTTAGTTGTGGATCTCAATCCTACTGATGTTGTGGAAGATATTGGGAAAGGAAATTGGAAGCAGAAAAAGATTGAAAATCAGTTGGGTTTCCCAAAATCTAAGAAGAAGGGTCGTCGAAAACCGAAAAAATGCGTAGTGTTCAGATTCGCTATTGCTGCTGCTGCTTTATCTGTTTCGTCTGATGGTATCAACAGGATTCATCTTAATGCGGCTCAAGCTGCTCGGTCTATTAGCAAGATCTTGGATGAAGATTATGTGGGGGACGATGAGGAGATCATTAGCAGTTTTTCTGTTACAAGCTAATTCTGTCGCTAGTGGTGTTTGCTTTGGGCGTTTTGGTTGTTTTTTGTTTGGGGAGTTGGTTTAGGAGTTGGGAGTTTTTTTTTTGGGTTTTTCTTTTGGGGTGTGTTATCTTATTGGGGGTTTTTGTTGGCTCCTTGCCAGCGCTAGATTGTATCTTTCCCTTTTGGTTCCTTGTGACAGGTGTCTTTTGGTGTGAGGGGAGTATTCTTTGTGGGTCTGCCCCTTCTCCGTCTTGATGCCTTGTTGCTTGGATCCGTTTAATTTTTGTAATTCGTTTCCAAAGGTTAATAAAAATTTTGCTCTTCAAAAAAAAAATAATTTGCCCCCCCAAATTCATTTGGTGAAACCAAAAGCTAATACCGGGCAATTATTGAATATATCACCAATTGCTTATATTTTTCGAATGGTTCTTTTGGCCTATAACCATGATTAAAGTTAGTAATCAAAAGGCCAATCAAACAAGAACCGTGCTTCGAAAGTGTGGGCAATATTTTCCGGTGGAGCCTTGTCGATTATCCACACAAGCATAGGTGCAAAATCGATAGGAACATGGCTTATTTTCCATGGCCAAACTACCCGTTCACGCATGTCAATTCACTTTTTTTTTTTTGTATAAATTAATAATGCAATAATCAAAGACAAATCAAGGAAACCCATGTGTAGGCCAATTGATGAAAATTTTGGTTGATCATATACATGCATGAACTCAATGGCCGGTATAATTATCCAGAAGCGAACACAAATTTGTTTGTTTTTGCTAATCACCCTTTATCGATATCGACGGGTGATAATTTTTATCGTACAAATTACAATTGCCCCCCAATTCATTTTAGCAAACCCTAAAAATAACACTGGGCAATCATTCATATTGATTGAAATCGATATCGATGGATAATTTTTACTAATTAATCACCCTTTAATCGATATTGATAGATGATAATTTTTACAAATCACCCTTTATCGATATCGATGGGTGATAAATTTTATCGTGCAAACAATTGCCCCCCAATTTATTTTGGCAAATATAAAATATGATTGGGCAATTTGTTCAAATCGATTGAAATCGATAAAGCCTTCAAGGCTTAAAAATGACTGTCGAAAGTTACATGGTGTATGTGACACTTTGAATCCGCAGCAACAAGGATGAACATGTAAAGTCAGTGATGCCTCTCTGGTGAAAGTCATCGTTTTTCCACTGTCGACTTCAAAAAATTCAAATCATTTAACATTTTGAATTATGTCAAATACTCATGAACAAATGGTTGTTCATAAATTTGTAGCCGTGTTTGGCTTCAAAATATACCCCACGGTTAAGTTTTCACCATTATTTGGGTGTCTTAACCAATATCGATGGAGTGAGATTTTAATTTTCAATTTCGACCATTAATGGCTTAAATTGAAAATTCGTGGTCAAGCTATTTTTACAAGTCACTCACAACTTGACTTTTCCAAAAATGGGTGTTTCAAACCTTCCAGCCATTTTATTTTAACCATTTGGCTCTTCAAAAGAAGAGTTTTTGCCCGCCAAGTTCATGAGAGTTGTTTTTCATTCTATAATTTGTCCTCACTGTAATTGGCCGCAACATGAACTCATTCATCGGAAATGGCCTGTGCATGTGAATTATTTTTGGCCTTCCCTAATTCAAAGACAAACTTGAAAAAAATATTCATAGCCTTTGTTTCTTAAGCCACACTCAGAGCCATAACAAAGCTATTTCACTATCATTGTATATATGGCTGATATTAATGGGCAAAGGAATATTGATTATATTTCATAAATGGACTAAGGTCATTTGCACCAGTAAGGTATTCAAACCTCTTATGAGAGCCTTCCATGAGCACTTGTGGTTCTGGCACTTTTCGTCCATGGTGTAACATTTCACAGATTGCCCATTCAGGATCAATCTTTTTAATCGAAAATTCACGTGGATTGAAATGAGATATGGAGGCCAAAGTATGTTGAATCTTTGCCTATCAATGATGAACAAAGCCTTGAAAGGCACATGAACTTTCTGTATTGGATAAAAACCAACCTTCAAGAACAAATTAATGGTCAGCATTGGCCAACAAATGGCCTAATTTGAACAAATAAACCTTACAAGCAAGGCGTTCTTTTTCAATTCCTTCTGCCCTCCTTTGTTTTTGTGCAGAATTTTGCATCTTCATATCTTGCCCCCATGCAAATGGGATCAGAATTGATTGGACCAACTCTTAGTCTCTCTTCCAAACCAAATTCTTGGAATTTTCTTTAGGGGCATTAGAATTTTCTGCATGATCATCACTGAAATCCAAAGATCATGATAGACTGCAAACTTCCTATGTAAGGATTCAATGGATATTCTTTTACTAAGAATGGACCATTATTTGGTCCATTACAATGTAGAGATTCAATGGGATTAAAAATCCCAATATCAATATCCTCGTAAATCAACTTTGATTCGTTGTAAATTTGAGGATCATTTTTACCCATGGCCTCCTCACCACTTTTGGTACAGGGAAGCATATCCTTCCTAAAGTCAATCGCATGTTCTGATATGCTTTTCTGTTGAGGCACTTGAACATTTGAAACTTCTTCAGAAGTTGACGTCGCTTGAACTTTTGCCCTTTTGAAAAGAAATCAGTGCACGAGATGCTTCATCCTGAGAATTAGCAAGAACTTGTTTCAACTTTCAATAGCCTTATAAGTCTTCGAATGTCATTACCTTGAGGACCATGATTCTGATCACCATTGGTACCATTATCCTGGTCATTAGTTTGGCCAATAGAGTCGAGATTCATTGTGCCTATCTCTTGATAAATCATTTCATCAGATTCACCAAAAGGCTCTATGTTTGGTTGCTCCGTTCTTTTTCTTAGTGCCATTACTTCCAAATTAATAATGTCGCCCTCCTTCTAGCGCCAAAAATTGTTTACCAATTTAAAACAGTTCTTATCGATAAGAACTTTTAGTGAGAGATGGATGCCGGAATGCGGTGTGTGGAAGTGGAGTATGATTCCTTACCGTATTTTAGGACTTCTCTGGAAGCAAACAAAGGAATTGAAGGCTAACAAAGTAAATTTTATTAACCTCCAACAAGGGTTGCAAACCGATCAAACTCTGGGTTACGATCGATAAGGAAATTACGTTACTCCTATTCCTAGAAAGTGTTGTAAAGTACATGAAAGAAAAGAAAGATAAAAAAGATCGAGAAGCCTTAATGGTAGTTGATCGTGGATCCTTTGAATTTGTAAACGACTGATATTTATAGGCTTCTTTTCCTTCTCTTGCACTCTTTCAATCTTTTGCTTCCACTCGTCCTCTTCAACTTCTACATGCATTGGACAACGTCATGTGTCTTCTTAACTTCCAAATGTGTAGGAGAAGTCACGTGCCTTAATAACTTTCAAGTTAATAGGGTGGCGACAAGTGTCTTCCTATCTTCTTCTTCAAGCCTTAGGGAATAACTTCTCTTTTAACTTCCAAATGCATAGGAACATGCCACGTGTCCTTTTTGTCGATATCGATAAGCGATAAAATGTGGCGTAAACAAGGCCATGGGGTCACATCCTCTCCATTCTCGATCCACCCATGAAGGGAGAAGCTCCATTCCATTCAATACAGTAATGTAAGACCTAGAATATTTTAGAATTAATGCTCATGAAGATCATCTCAATTTCTTAAATGAAAGGAAATTGGGTCGTTTTGATAGAACTTAATTTAAATTTTTGGAATACTTCTTAAATTAAACAAAATTACGCCGTTTTTATTAAACTTCCTAAATTAAAGCTTTTGTAGCAGGTATTCATGTAATCAAAAAAAAAAAAAGAAATGCCTTTGTTCTTCAAATTCCAAATACAATGCGTGCAACACTTATTCAAGAAACCCATGCTTATTTCCTTGGAAATGATGTTTTTTTTTTTTTTTTTTTGTAGACAGAAAGATCACTCAATTACTGAAACAGAAAGTATAGATCCCCACTAGATGTTTTTTTTTTTTTCACACCCCAGTAACACTATATGTTGGAAAACATTTTAATTTTGTTTATTTGATCGATTAACTTCCAAAAAAAAAAAAATTTAACTCGAATTGATTGCTTTATGCTTGTATCAGTCTCATGATTCATTTTGCATTTATTTCCTTTTGCTAAAGCACCACGTACTCTTTCAACCGTAGAGTCGACTGAATCAATGGCTAGACCGGGTACAGCTTAATCAACGGGCTCCCTTGCTTAAACAACTGAAAGGGCTAGGTCTCGATCTCGTCTAAAAATAATATCAATTGCTAAATTTAATCAACACGACGTAGTTTCGGTTAATTTAGGAAGTAAAATGATATTGACCATTCATTCTAAAATAGTGGATGAGATGGAAATATAAGGTGGAGGGGAACAACCTCCAAATCTGATGGAGCATGTGATTTGTTGTCAAACTGAACATTCCGTGCCATGTTTGCCAAGCCATAAAGAGCCCTTCAAAATATTCATAAATATGACTCATGTAGGTACCTTTTTTTTTTTTTGAACTGGTAAACCGTGGGAAGGGGCGACTAGCTTAGCAACCCCCCATGGACATAACTATTGGGGTTTCCAACCCGCTGTGGAATGTCCGGTTAAGCCATAGCTCCTGTCCGAATAAGACAGACCGTCACCACAGCACCATCTATGTGACTAGTTGGCTAAAAGCCTTTCTTGAAATTAATCCTCTATGTTGCTTATTTCTCTGAGGGTGTTTGGGAGCCTACTTTTCAGCTTTTTATTTTTAATTTTTTGGCTTTTTGATTTTTTGGATTATGGCCAGAATGACTTTTGAATCTGGGATGAGTGTTTGGGAGAAATGTGCAGAATGCATTTTGGGAGAGAGAGATGAGAGAAATCAAGAAGGAGAAATCAAAAAGGAGGTCTTACCCTCTTTTTGGCTTTTGCTCTAGAAATGCAAAAACTGGGAACTCATTTTCACATAAATCATTTTGCAATGAGGCATCCAAACACTAAAAAGTTGAAAATGCAAAAATGAGAAGTCAAAAAAGAGGCTGCCAAACAGCCTCTCTGTTGATTGCGCCATGTGTTGCGCCACATGAGAGTGAGAGCCCGAGAGAGATGGGTGAAATGAGGTCAGCCACGACCTCCCAACTTGGGACTTGGGTGGGTGTTGTGCACCTGGGTGCTATGCACTGTGCTGTGCACTTCTTGGCCGTCCGATCATGTGTTTCCCAAGAGTTCACAATGTCGAATTTCACAAAGATCAAGTGTTTTTAAACCTTGGGATCATTATAGGTTTACCCTATATTCAAAGCCTCAAAATTAGTTGATGTGCACTGAAGTTGATCGGAACACCCGTTTATCAAAACAATTGTCATTTTTCATATCCATCGACTCTTGTAAACTTCTATAAGACCTCAAACCGAAACTATCTATTAAAAACGTTATCACCACGAGTAGAAAATTATCACCATTATTGTGTTATGCAATTCTCCAGTGAGAAAATTTTGGAAAATTTTCAAAAAAAACATCCGAACTATGACAAGAATGTCCCACGGACCTCCAAACTTCATTAAATTAATGTTAATTAAACCTCCAAACTTTACAAAAAAAATTAATTAAGACCACGCCGTTAGAATTATTTTGATACCTATCGATATGTATCAAAACACAAACATTATTTTGAAAATAAGAATTATTTTGATATCTATCGATGTCTGATCAATATAATTTTTTATTTAATAAAAGTTCTTTTTAACGAGCTCTATGATATCAGCGGCTCACATCAAAAAGATACGAGCACACATTTCTCTAACTTTTGGTCAAAATTCTTTCGATTATAGAACCTTAATTCTGAATGAAAGCTGAACGACTTAAATCAATAACGTATAAGTAATCGATTTGGCTGAAACTACACATAATCACTCAAATAATTAATTTAAAATCATTGGACGCGCGGTTTGGATCGCTTGTGTGGGATTCCAAGTGGGTCCCACAAAGACCATGTAAAATGGCATCTGATACTTAAAAAAACGACGTCGTTTTGGGGAGATGATGGACAAGTCATCAATTTCCGTCTGAAAATTGACAGACCCTGACGGTGTGGACCTAATTGAAAAAAAGTTGTAAAGTTTAGAAGTTTAATTAACATTTAATGAAATTTGGAGATTTAATTAACATGTAATAAAGTTTGATCGAAGATCTGTGGGACATTGCGGTCATTGGTCAAGCTTGTCTTTTGTCACATCCCACAACATAATGTTGAGCAAAGAACATGATCAATAATGAATGGAGGACGTAAACTTTATATGGTTTCCAGTTGCAGTGGGTGCATTTGAACATGCTTGACAATGAAAAGCGGAAAGAATAACTTGAAATAAGGGAAAATTTCAAAACATCCCATGAATTTTCAGTAAATTCTCAAAAAATAAAACACATGGACTTCCGTCAATAAAATCACACCTAAACTTTATATTCCGTCAAAAAAAAAGAAAAAACCTATCCGTCAATTTCTTGATGGATGGCGCTTAACGGTAACTTATTGGTAAAATCATGATCCAATGGCACAATGGATCAAGCAGTTACGGATATCCGATTGAACTGATTTTTACCAGGCCCACTTAAAAAAAATATTTCAAAATTAGTGAACGGTTCGGATTTTTCATGTGGTACTCGTAAACATTAAGTGTATGACTATAAACAATGTTTTTCTCTAAATATAATTTTTAAGGGTCAACGCGAGAAAACAATGCTTTTCTCTACTTACGTGTATGATTGTGAACAATGTTTTAAAAATCGAATTGGATCGGACCAGCTTGTCCGACCAGTTGGCCCGTCAACCTTCCGGAACCGCTTGTTTAAGAAAATCGCCATTGTTTCACAAAACCGCTTAAATAGTCCGGTTTAACCCTAGAACCGGCAAAACTAGATTGTTTAAATTTGCCCCAGCCCTGTGGAAATTTTAAACTCTTTTGCTCTCGCCTCGTAGCGCAAAACACTACGTAGGGGGTCGGTATATGATCCGGACCCTCACCCCAGACCAAAGTAAATCAATCAGAAATCTGGAAACCTCCATATCATTTGGCCGAGAGGTCAATGATGGAGGGACCGGACAGTCACCCTAATGAGAGTCCACTTATAAACTCCTATGGACCAGAATGGGCCGACGGGTTGAGTGTGATATCTCTCGGTCAAGAGCACGTTCCGGTGCTTAAATCAGCACAGCGCTACACCCATGGTACTACGGCCGGAAGGTATTGTAGCCGGAGAGTTTGTGTCTCTGACTCAGCATGAACATGACATGCACGTATAACAACCCATGTGCCAGGAACCGTTTGCAATCATGAGCCGAACGGCCTGTGACATGTGTCACCATCTCATTGGAGGCATGTGCATGTAACCTACTCAATTGCATGAGTCAATGTGACATCAGCCGAGCGGTTACCACGTGTGACACTCACGGTCATACTTGGGGAGCAAATCACTCATTCCCTATAAAAGGTAATGTTCAACCTGAAGAAAGGTACACACATTTCTACCCTAAACCCTAGATCTGACTTGATCGTCGGAGTACCATCCTGGACTCAACGGTCCAGTGCGGTGCTAACGTGGTTGCTTCAGCGCGCAGGTGAGGAGCTCAGGCAAGGGAAGATCCACTTGATAATTCAATCGGATTGAAGGAAGGTCTAATCAGAGAAGTTGTAGCCCCACACGTACTAGTTTCCAATAAAAGTGGTGGAGTTAATACAATCCTATGTTTCTATTCGTTTATTGTTTTGTTGTCTTTGTTGTATAGGCTCTCAAAGATATTCCCTTGGCCTTTTGTTTTTGTTGGTTTTCTTTTAATAAAAAATTACTTTACAAAAAAAAAAACATTTTTTCCATGTCTATAAATAGCACACTCCATATGCACCCTCATAAGTAAATTAAACAGCCAAAAAAATGGACAAAGAAAAAGAGCTACCAACGTACAACAAAAAGGAATGTGATGATCATGTGAGTGGTAATGGTACTAATAGTGAGGAAGAAGAGCAGCTGCGTAGCTATTCAAATGCGTTTGAATTGGCCTTTTCGGTAGTGCTGCCGATGGTGATGAAGGCAGCTGTGGAGTTGCAAATGCTGGATATCATAGCAAAGGCAGGACCTGGAGTACAACTCTCTCCATCTCAGGTATGTGATTGTGGGGTTGTCCGCGGTTGGTTCCTTGTCAACTTTTTTTAGTTCTCAAATAGTACGATTTCCAATTTCCATATACTCTTATGAATCCTTTAGCATGTTGTAGTATCATACTCAAAAGTTAATAAAAAAAAAATTTCTTGTAAAAAAAAAACACTCAGATTGCGTCTCAGTTGCCTGATACTTCTCTTCGCTGCAACCCTGATGCACCAAAAATGTTGGATCGGATGCTACGCCTCCTGGTCAGCCACTCCATTCTCACATGCTCCATCGTCGACTTCCATTCTAATGATCATCAAGACTCCCCTATTGCTGCTGATAGGAGGTTGTATGGGCTGACCCCTCTGGCCAAACACTTTGTTCCTAACCAAGATGGAGTCTCATTGGGGCCCTTGATGTGTCTGGTCCAGGATAAGGTCTGCATGAAGCTGGTAAGTAATTTTCATATATAATATACCCATATTTGATTAATTCTATTATGTTTGTATTTTCTACTTTCATCACTCTCTTTTTTTGGATTATGCTTCTAGGTATATATCCCCCACATCTCTTTCCATGAAAAAAAGAAACAAATAAAAATCATAATTAACAAAATGAAGAAGAAGACGGTCTATTCATAGCGTATAAAGAAATATGTGTCAATTTCGATATTGTAATGCAAAAATAAGAAAAACATGCATGTGTTTGATTTAATTTATACATATGTGTATGGTTTTATTATGTTACTCAACTAGGTACGAGCTAAAAGGGGCAGTTTTGGAAGGAGGGATCCCATTTATGAGGGTTCACGGGGTCAAGTCATTTGACTACCCAGGGACTGATCCTAGGTTCAATGAGGTATTTAACAAGGCCATGGTCAACTACAGCACCATTTTCCTCAAGAAGTTCCTGGAATCATCCTACAAAGGTTTTGAGCAAGTCCAAACGCTTGTCGACGTCGGGGGCGGCCTCGGTGTTACTCTCCAATTAATCACCTCCAAATACCCACATGTTAAGGGTATTAATCTTGACCTTCCACATGTTATTCAACATGCTCAACCCTATCCTGGTATGATTTTCATTTAATCATGTGTATTCTCCAATTTTAATTATTAACAGCTACATTTAATTTGTTGCACTGACATCTCTAGCATTTCCTAGAGAGTGTGTTTCTCACAAAACCTACTATAACTTTCGTGTAGGTGTGGAACATGTCGGATTAGATATGTTTGAAAGTGTTCCAAAAGGAGATGCCATTTTCATGAAGGTGCATGAGTTTTCATTTTCTTACTTAAATATCTGTGTATATCCCATGAGGTACATAATCATTAACCACAGCGTTGGTCCCAGAACCCAATCAAGTAATCTGTCTATTTCCAGTTATCAATGATGTCTATTGTATGAATAAGCATGTTCGTGATAGGCATCCATTGCGTAACTGCTCAAGTAAATTTGTAATGATGAAAATATTTTCCATTTCGAGAAATCGTTCTTGGAGTACCACAGAAATGGTAGTTGATTCAAAACTTTCTTTAGGTATTCTTGTCCATTTTACGTTATCGGGAAGGCATCCCAGACTGTGCTTAACAAATCGTATATATACAAATTGCGGTGTGTACAACTTTGCATTGACCTAATACAATAAATACTATTGATGACGCTGCAAACGTATTCCATCACGTATAGGCTGTACTTCATGCCTTGGGTGACGATCTTTGCCTGAAGTTGCTAAAGAATTGCTACAAAGCTCTGCCAGACAATGGAAAGATAATTGCTGTGGAAGTTGTTCTCCCGGAGATGCCAGATAGGGCTACAAAAGGCCTTTTCTTAATGGATATGCAGATGATGACTCAACTCGGTGGAGGGCGAGAGCGCACGCAACAGGAGTATTTGGACCTAGCCACTAGAGCTGGATTTTCTGGCATTAAATTGGAATGTCTTGTTTGTAACTCGAGGGTCATACAATTTTACAAGTAGTGTCTGTGTTTGGTGTTTAGTCAAAACTTCCATTTATGAACTCTCGCAACATTTTCTATTTGGACGTTTAATAAATCGAAGTGCAGATAAATTAGCGCAATTGGGTGCTAAACAAGCTGAAGAGCTGGTAGTAAAACTAATGATATCCCACAATCAACATGGCACTGCATCATTTAGGCTGGGTTAGTTTTAGTTCTTTTGTTTAAGTTCATGTTTTTGTGTTCCGTTTTTCTCCTTTGATATTTGAACTTTCGTTGTTCTCTGTCTTTTCGTAGCAGTTTTATGAAATTCCAAGTTACCAAAACAAAAATTTAACAAATATATAAGAGAATAAGAGCAATGTAGGGGTCTCATGTATATTTGTGTGTCCAGATATAAATAAAGAGCCTATCAAGTGCCATAAGTCTATCCTTGTATATAATGTGTCAGAACTCATGCCAATTGATTCTAAGACACAACGTTCGTTTTTTCTTTGCTTGAAGTTTTCGTATGCTTAATTAGTTCCACTATCCTTAGGTTTGATTGAGTTGAACTTGGTTCACAGTTGTGTTCTTTGCTGTGAATGCCTTTTTCGTTTGAAATCATTCTTGGAGTAACAGAAATGGTTCTTGATTCAAAACTTTCTTTAGATATTCTTGTCCATTTTTCAGTATCAGGAAGGCGTCCGAGACCGTGCTTAACGAATCATAAATATAAATATTGCGGTGTGTACAACTATGCATTGACCTAATACTATAAATCCTATTAATGACAATGACAAAGTATTCGATCACATATAGGGAGTATTTCATGACTGGGGTGACGATTTTTGCCTGAAGTTGCTAAAGAATTGCTATAGAGCTCTGCCAGACAAAGGGAAGATAATTGCTTTGGAAGGTATTCTCCCAGAGATGCCAGATGGTGCTACAAAAGGCCTTTTCTTAATGGATATGCAGATGATGACTCAACACGATGGAGGGCGAGAGCGCACCGGACAGGAGTATTTGGACCTAGCCACTAGAGCTGGATTTGCTGGCATTAAATTGGAATGTCTTGTTTGTAACTTGTGGGTCATAGAATTTTACAAGTAGTGTCTGTGTTTGGACTTAGAGTTGAAACTTTCATTTAGTCCTCCTAGAAAAGTCTACAATACACACCCTTAAAGGTGTGTACGATATGTATTGTCAAGTCTATATTTTGTCACCTCATAATAAATAACCTAGAGAAGTCATTTATAACATTTTCGTGTGTTTCGTAACTTTTATACTAAGAAATTTTTCAGCAATATGATACGTAACATTTTTTTGCGTTTCGTAACTTTTTGTGGGTCTCGTGACTTTGACAAAAAATTCGTAACTTTTCTCAAATATGATCCATAACATTTTTTTGCGTCTCGTAACTTTTAGATAAAAATTCGGAACTTATCACAAATATGATTAGTAACATTTTGGTTTGTCTTCTAACTTTTATAATGAAAAATCGTAACTTTTCAACCATGTATGGTCAATTGGGTAATCGATCGAGTGGTCTTCAAAGTTGAGTTATCAAAAACGGTTGGAAACAATCAAATACGTAATCAATTCTATAATCGATTACAATGCAATAAAGAGAAGCTGGGCTTACAAAAAAGGAATTCGTAGGAAAGACCGGTCCAAAAAAGGAATTCGTTGGAAACACATTTGTGGTAAAAATGCCTTGAAAGCAACGATTTTTTCTAGGACGATTAGCCAAGACCTTAATGAGAATAATTCAATGAGGTTGAACCTGGGATTAAATAAAGGTAGTAATAATAGATCTATGATCTAATATATTTCTAATTCCAAAACTAAACCCATATAACTACACCGATCGAATAAGAGTTAATTCCAATAACTGATGGGGTTAAAAAGACAAGCACCTCACCAACTGCTCCTGTGCCACCTCCTGCACGTTCACCCTGTCTCCAATTCCTCCGTATTCAGTTTTTCGTCTTCATCTCCGCACAATCTCTCATACCTCCATACACATATCTCCCATCCCTCAACAATCTCTGCGTGTAGACCTTCCATTCGAGAGCGGCATTTTCCAATATCTCAACAATCACTGCGTTCCTACACCTTCAATTCGCGAGCGGCATTGCATGTCTACCAATCAACCACATTCCACCATATCAGGTAACTTCCACCTTTATTTGCTTTGGGTTTACTTTGGGGCCGTCTCCTTCTTTGTATCCCCTCTGTTTTTCATTTGTGTGTGTGAGTTAATAAATTAAACAAAAATCCTACCTTTCCACTTCCATGAATGTGTGAGTTTGGGCCTCCTATTTGCGGTGAATTTAGTGAGGCAATTGTTGTTTAGTAAAAGTTAAAGAACGAAACCAATTAAAAACAGCTGATTATGGCCCCCAATAAATAATTTCCCCTATGTTATTTTGCATTGACCGGGCGTTGTAGGGTGCCCCTGTAGTGCAACATGCGGATTATCGGATATGTTTTTCAACGGTACATTTTTTTTCTTTTTCATGTTGGTGCACATGTGGTGAAAAATGATGATGATCCCAAAAAAAATAATAAAACGTGGGAGAAAACGCCAAATCTTTTGAGGGTCATTACCATGTTCTTTTACCATTTTTTATACAGCATTTTTGTTTTGGTGCTCTATAAAAAATAGGTTGTGGATGTTTTTTCAAAATAGATGTGGATTGATCACATATCTATCTTGTTAGATGAAGTTGTCGTTTTGAAAGAATGTTTAACTCGACAAGGCTTACAAAACGAACGGTTTTGATCAGTTTTTTGAACTTGGCATGATACTAAAATGAGGCTCGCATCAAATTGACATGCAACTCCCGTACATCCCCCTCAATTCCCATGTTGTATGAAACGTCTATAGTGAGTAACTCACTACAGGCGGTGTAGTGGAATCTTGGTCGTCCATTCTTGTTTTGGATAGTCTCGATCTCAAATAAACTGTTCGCGCGAACAGTTTATTTAAGATCCAGACCCTCCAAAACACTTTTAATGGCCGAGATTCACTCACTACACCTTGTAGTCACTACAAGGCCCCCGAATCCGTATGAAACAATACTCAGGTCTGGTTTGGCTAAAAAGCAAAAAATTGGTTTCTTGGTTTTTTGGTTTGTCTTTATTCAATTTTGTTTTATATTTGTTAGTTTGTATGAGATGAGTCCAAAAAGTATAAAATTATGGTCGAAATTAATTTTTTTTGAATAAAGCCGAAATTAATCCTATAAATTGGTTTATTTTCGGCTTTATTAAAAAAAATTAGTTTCGACCATAATTTTATACTTTTTTGATTCGTCTCGACGAGACAAATCAATAAATCATGGAAACTTGATGCAAAACTAAAAAAAAGTAAAAAAAAAATTTGAATAAAAAAAAATGAAAAAATGAAAATACTAATTTTTTGCTTTTTAGCCAAACCAGGCCTCAATCTCTCGTACGCAAGAATCACAATCCGAGGCATTGTACACTTCCATTCCTGCTGTGAAAAGAATCACAATCCGAGGCATTGTACACTTCCGGGTCCTCTATGAGGGTTTAGTATACAAGCCCTTAAAGCATAATTAGTTTGATTTTTTCGCTTTTTAAGTTCTCATTAATGGATCGGGGTCCTCTATGAGGGTTTTTCTGTTAGGATCTTGTGAGAGTTTTGTTGCGTGGGTTTGACACACACCAAAAAAGAAATCCAATGGCTCACAACTCTCTTCCTTGTTTGTGTATCAAAACCAGGGACGGAACTAGGAATTCATTAATGAAGGAGCCGCATGAATGATTTATTAAAATTTCAAACTTCAATAATCTATACTTTGAAATATCAAAATAATGCCCAGAACCAGGGTTGTAAACGAGCTGAATTGTCCAGAGGTTTAGAATGTTCAGATTCTATCGTTTAGTTTTTAAACGAACTCGAGCCGAGCTCAAGCTCAATGAAAATTTGACAAGCCGAGCTCGAGCCGAGCTTGCTGAGGTTAGTCGAACTCGAGCTTGTTCACGATTCTTAACCTGTCAAAAATTTTAGTTATTTATGCTCTCATACAGGTCTAGAACTTCAATAAAAAATTTATTTTGTACATAAATAAGTACATACATATATAAAATTATAAAATCATATTATACTTTAAGTTTATACATAACAAGTTATAAAATTTTCGTGATGTACATGTAGAAGTTTAGACATCCAAGCTTCTATGTGATATACGTATGACGTATACATATAAATTCCATGTTCGCGAGCCTAATCGAGCCGAATACTGTAAGGTTCTTAGAGTTCAGATTCGGTTCATTTTTTAAAACCGTGGGTTATACTGAGTACATTTCAGTACAATTTATTTTTTATTGGGGGAGATCCACCTATGCAAACATAAAATTTTTAAAAAAAAAATTACCTACATATTTGTTGGGATTTTGAAAGAGGTGGAGGCCATGGCCCCCATCGCACATTCTTAGTTCCGTCATTGATCAAAACGGCGCCGTTTCATAGGAAAGAAGTTTGACAATTTGACAGAAACTGGGAAAGCTCCACAAACGGTGATACTTGGTAGTTATTATCAGCGGCAGGACTTTTTCATGGTTACGCCATCAAGTCCGGTGCCTTTTTTTCTTTTTTGAAATATGGTGCTAATTGCACTTTTTTATTCATTTTTAGTATTTATTATTTCTTCTGAATTTAGTGATGTTGGACTAGCAAATGTGATTAGATCTCTCCCCGCCACTTTATCCTGAAAAGGGCAACAAGGAAGAAGAAGATGGGAGGTGGGAAAGGAGTAAAGTGTAAATTTGTGTTTAAAGGATAAATGAGTAATCTCATTATGAGATTGTCCTTAAAGGTAAGGGTAATTCTATTAACAACCACCTTTTAGCTAAATACAACGACGTGAAATTTAACAAAATTTGGACAAAAATATCCTAATGTACAAAGACTATATATGTGTCCCTCATTTAACTTGGTTGTATGTAGTAAAACCAACCAAACAACCACAAACCCAAAAATCCTTACAAACAACCACACACTTTTGATAAGAAGAAAAAAAAAAATCCAAAACCACGTTATCTTCACAGACCGTGCCTCCCTCTTCTTCTGTTCTCCATATGTTCTTCAGCCACCATTGCCATCTTCTCCATCTCTCTTCTTCTCTCCTCTCATCTCAAGCCCTAAAACCTTAAAAATTATCACTCCCCTCCCCATTCCTCACTTCTCCCTCAATGGAGAACCCAATAGAGCAATCAATGGTAGGTTCTTCCCCTTCCACCCACTACTCTCGTACTTTGAAACACCAATGGAGCTCAAATTTTTTATTTTAAGCGGCATGGAGGTAAACAAGGAAGCTTATGGGAAGAAAATAGTGGTTTGGGAGGCAAAGACAACACAATAAATAAAACTCAGATTTCAATTTTTCATTTTTTGTCATCCGACATTCGGATTCCCAGTATTGAATTTGAACAATATTTTCGGATTTGAATGTTTGAAATAGTTACCTTAATTCGGATTTTAAAGCATGAGTTGTTTGTATAAAATTAATAGATTTAAATTCCCGTTGTATGCTTCATTTTTTTGAATCCGACGTTGTTTTGAATATTCAGAAGTTAAAATGTGAACTATAATAATTACCGACTATGGGCAAACGTGGGATGTGTAGAATCCGAATATGTACCTTAATTGGCAGGGTAATTCTTTCTCACTTTTTATAATCATATGGTACCAAAGCCGGCCCTGATTTTTTGAAGGCTTAAAGCGAAAACCAAACAGAGGCCTTTCTCGAAATCTTAATGTGTAAAATGTAGTCAACGCCAACCATGTGAAGTAAGATCAAGAAATTGGAGCAGAAAAGGTCCAAGAGGTAGTCATCACCAACCATGAACTAAAGAATGCACAGTTGATCAAACAACTAACCCACCCTCAAACTAAAGAATGGTGGATATTGTGAATTCAAATTTTAAAAGTTGAACTATTTACTACGTTTCAGACATAAATAATTGATTTAATTTTACACATCCCACGTTTGCCCATATTCGGATTTTGAAACTTGAAGTAATTGTTTTATTTCACATTTTAACTTATGAATATTTAAAATAAACTTTGGATTCAAAAAATGAAGCATACAGTGAGAATTTAAATCTATTAGTTTCAAACATATAATTCATGTTTTAAAATCCGAATTAAGGTATATATTTCAAAAATTCATATCCGAAAATACTGATCAAATTCAATACTGGGAGTCCGAATGGCGGGCGACCGAAAACGACAAAATGAAATATGAGTTCTTATTTCTTGCGTTGCTTTTGCTTCCCAAACAGCTATTTCGTGGTGGTGAGGTCGATTCTTTGTTGGCAATGACGATTTCGTGGTGGGTCGGTGGCTATGGGGTAGATTTTGGTTAGGGTTTGAAAATGGTTTGAAGAGAAAGAGGAGAGAAAGAAGACGAATGGAGTGGTGAGGAAGAGGAGAGGAAGAGATGAACGGAGTGATGGCAATTTAGGCGATGGCCACTGCTGCTTCCATTTTCGTCGGAGAGAGAGGAGAGAGAGAGAGAAGAAGTTCTGAGAAGAAGAGAAGGCCCTGAAGAAGATGATCGTGTATTACAATTTTGGGTTTTTTTTTTTTTAAGGGTTTAGATTGATAGGAGGGGTAGATTGGGAAATAAATAAATGTTAGGGAGGAGAGGGGTAGAATGAGAAGTAAATTAGATGTTAGGAAGGGGAGGGGTAGATTGGGAATATTTGTGAAATTTGTAGGCTGTATTTATCCAAAACTGGGTTACAATTTCAAATTTTGATTTTCAGCTTTTAGATCGTTGTATTTAGCCAAAATGTGGTTGTTAATAGAATTGCCTAAAGGTAATTAAAAACTGTGGAAATCAAGATGGAGTTTTCTATCCTTAGAGGTAATTTTCTGTTAAATGGACCCATTCAAATACACTTCCTTAATTACTCAGAACCCATGAATGAAATTCCAAAATAAATGTAAAGGTTCAGAATTTAGATTCACCAATTTAATTGTGGATTTTACCTATCTCCCACTAATAAACCACGGAAAGAAAAGAATTCGAAGATATATGAAGCTTAAAGACGTACTCCTACAACATACAACCCATTACAATCCTAAAATTGGAAACTAAAAAATGGGGAGAAAAAAATAAACAAAATGACGATTATCATAATTCATAAATTCGTTTCTCCCTTGGAAAATAATTAATGAACATAAATGACTATTCTCTGTACAGCATCATTTTGATTTTGAGTAGTACTAGACCCATATTGTTTAAGGGTCGTTGAGCCCTCGCTCAACAACCACCACCACCACCACTGAGTTGGTAGCCTAGTTGGCCAAAGTGAGTGGGATAAAATTTTGCTTCCTCCCCGTGCATGGACCTCTTAGGTATGAATCCCTCCTATGACATCAACTGTGGACCCTCTATGACCTGTATTTGGGATCGGGAGCTTACGATTTGTCGGTAATATTGAGCAGATCACTCATATGAAAAATTAAATCAATTGGATATTGGTAGCTATATGTTCGGATACCATTTATATGGATGACCAATATCATTTGGAGAATACATTGTAAGACAAATTTGTCTTAATCGTATGTCTACCAATCTCCGATGATCATAATTTTGTCATTTTTGTGTACCCATAATGTGCTCAATATTCCTAAAAAAAGGAACAGTTTCAATCCCAAATGAAGATTTCAAAGGGCTCATAATTGAGATCATTACAGAAATGTAATGACTTGAGTCACTACGAATACCCCAAATCCGTGTTCAACATGGTGCGTTTTGTTTCGGCCTACTTGCAAAAGCAGTACCATTACACCAAACGGTCCAAACAGTTGCTAAATTTCATTACCTTTTGTTCTTTCCTGGTGGATTTTCTCTTGTTAAAAGTACCTGAGAGAACCACTGTTTTACCAAGTCCAGTGCCAATCACTTTGGTATCTTAGCGAGTAGAAGAATAAGCACCTTACTCACAATCACTTGATACGATGTACAGATAGTACTAATCAAACATATTCACAGCCACTTGATTTGAATCTTGATGAGGAGACACAAATAAGACTTGTTCAATTTTAGAGTACATTTATCGGACTACTTTTTCACCATCTCTCTAGGAAAGGCTTCAATTAAGTCTTTTATGACATTCGACATCGCACCCGCAAGTCTAGTTTTAGAGTGGTCGTAGGGAGTGGCATTGTGTAACCAAATCCATGGGGGCACTCCGGGCCCAACAATCCCTCCCTCACGATGACGCTCCCGCGACTCGAACCCATGACCTCCTGACTCTGATACCACTTGTCGGACCGGTTTCCACCATCTCTCCTAAAACCAATTCGTGTTAGGAATGGCTTCAATTAAGTCTTTTACGGTATTCGACATCGCACCCGCAAATCTGTTTTTAGAGCGGTCATAGGGAGTGATATTGTGTAACCAAATCCATGGGTTACTCCGGGTCCGACAACATCGATCCCTCGGTGAATCCAATACTCGTTTTTTTTTTTTTTTTTATGACAGACCATAATTTCACTCATTCATGCATTGATTCAGGATCCCAGTTATGTGGCTAGTTGTTTGCGATCTAGTTTTCAAACGATACTGTAATTCAAGTGGTACCATTATTTTGTCTTAGAAATATTACTTTTTGTTGGAAAGAATCTAAAAGCTACTTATAATCTACTTCCGCGAGAAGAGAATCCACTGCTTAATTGCAAAAGCATACGGTTTATTGCAAAAAGAAGCAGCTGGAGCATATACGAACTACAATTTTCAACAGTAAAATCAGTTGAGCCGACATCTTGTGTTGCGGCGGGATATGATATGCAACGCAGCAGAGGAGTGGGTTTTTTTCCAGATTGTGAATCATGGGGTGCCCATGGCAGTTCTTGAGAATATTAAGGAAGCGACTCGGCGGTTTTTCGAGTTACCGGCGGAGGAGAAGAGAAAGTATTTGAAGGAGCAGTCCCCCAACAAAAATGTGAGGCTTACCACCAGCTTTATTACCGACGCAGAGAAGGCTATGGAGTGGAAGGATTATCTTAGCATCTTCTATGTTTCAGATGATGAGGCTGCTGCGTTCTGGCCTTCTGTTCTCAAGTAATTAACTAGCGTTTTTTATTTTTTTATTTTAAAGAGTTATAACAATGGAACAAAAGGTTACAGTTCCTGTAGTGAGGGGTTCACTACAACCATCCGGTCGTTCATCTCGGTAATGAACGCTCATATTTTAATCTAAATAATGAACGGTTTGGATTATTTGGAATTTGGATTAAATTTTAATCGTTGGTGCCGAGATGGACAGCCAGTCCCCCGCTTCCGGAACAACTCTAACTAACCCCGAAAGATTCGTGTATGTGTAGGTGACCTAATAATCAATTCTTGTCTTCTTCGACAAGATTTGATCCCTTGACCTCTCAGCATAGAGATTTAACAACTAATGGAATGAATTTTTATTAATTTACAAATAGGGCCGGCCTTAAGCCAAGGCTCAAGAGACCCGGGCCTTGGGCCTTGGATTTTCGGGCCAAATAAGGGCCCCTATTATGAGTAGTTATAAATATCAGTCTTCCTGTATCATTAATAGGTATGTATGGTCTTCTTGTTCCAATGATGAGTTGATTATAGTTTACTTTGTGTCTAAGTTCAAATCTTGTCCGTAACACTTTCTTTTTAAGTCTTCACCTATCAAAAAATAATTCCATTGAAGCAATTTTGATCTACCATTTATTAAACCTGTGTAAAAAATAACCCTAAGGAGACCATCAGTGTCACTGGAACCAAAATGCATTCATTATCTACGTGGACTAAAATAATTATATACACAAATTATGCCAATAGTGTTGTTTAATTATAAAAATATACGGGCTCCACTTCACAATCGGGTCTAGAGCCTCCAAATATCTTGCGGCTTCCCTATTTACAAAGAAGCTTGGAAATTTTTATATAAGTACTACACATAACAGAATATATACTCCCTCCGTCCGTGTTCGTTGATTCTTTGTGGGAGTTTATGCAATTTTTCAATTAATTATAATATGGATCTCAAAAAATATGCAATATGGAAACTCCGAAAAAAGACCAACAAAAACACGGATAGAGGTATTAAAAAAAAAAGCTTCCGGTAGTATGATCCAATCCAATTGCTGGACTTGAAGCAATGCTCCAGAGATAATCTACGAACTTAACATCTTGCTTTCTGATATCAGGGAAGAAGCACTTGAGCACATGAAGAGGTGTGAGCTGGTCGGCCGGCGGCTGTTAGAGGTGCTAATGAAGAACCTAAATGTGAACAAGATAGATGAAACTAGAGAGCCTCTTTTCATGGGCTCAAAGAGAATGAACCTTATCTGCTATCCAAAATGCCCTAAACCAGAGCTCACCGTCGGCGTAGGACGTCACTCCGACGTCTCCACACTGACTATCCTCCTCCAAGACGATGTTGGCTGCCTTTACGTGCGAAAAAGAGAAACCGATAACTGGATCGGTGTCCCGCCCGTTAGTGGAGCCCTTGTGATCAACATCGGTGATGCCCTTCAGATCATGAGCAACGGTAGATATAAAAGCATCGAACACCGGGTCGCTGCTAACGGAAGGAAGGACCGGATCTCGGTGCCGGTGTTCCTCAACCCTAGGCCTTCTGATGTTATCGGTCCTCTGGAAGAAGTGCTGGCCGCGAGCGGAGAGAAACCGATATACAAGCAAGTTCTTTGCTCGGATTACACAAGACACTTCTTCAAGAAGCCACATAATGGAAAAGACACCCTCGACTATGCAAAGGTCTGATTAGGAATGTGGGAGGCATCGGGTCCTCTGAAGAAAAGATAAACTTGAGCAAGTGGGTTCCCGGCAGTCCTCATAACAGATACATGGGAACTACTATTTAATATCATGCTTGAAGACTTTTAAACTTCCGTAATACGTTTTGTGATTTGTGCAATAAATGTGAGTTTATCTCATATTTGTTTTTTTCTTCTTATTATTCCTACAAATAGGCTTGTAATCTGATTGTATGTATGCAAATCAGAGTGATCAAAGTGTGTAGAGAAACTGAGTTTCTCACATTTATTTGAGGAATACAAAATTGTGAGTTTGATAGATATCCTCCCGTTTGCTTCATCTTCTGCAGTTATGTGTTATAGGAAGTCTTCTCCCCTATTGTTGCGTTGAATTTTTCTATTGATCTAGGAGTCTTGTCGCGTTGAATTTTTCTATTGTGAGTTTTCCCCAAGGACGGAGTCAGAATTTTATTATTCCGGGCCGGAAGTTGGCAAAGAAATTGCCTGATGCATACCAAGTTACCAACATGTATTTGGAAGTTCTGTGCTCACTTTTAATTCAAAACATTTGTGAAATGAGAGAAATTATTCCCACTCAAACACACATAACAGTCGTACATATTAATAATTCAAAATAATACACTCTCACTCTTTTACACATTTAGCTTTGTTCTGGCATGTAATTTTGATGTGTTTGAGTTTAGCTTTGTTAGGCGTAGTTTCAATGGTGTTGCCGATTGCTTGGCGAGTCGAGTATCCACTTGGAAGTCTATCCCCCAGTTTAGCTATTCACTCCTTTGTTAAAGAATAGATACGCTAGTTGATCATGTTCTATGTTTTCGTTTATTAATGAAACCGTTTATCTTGTTAGCCAAAAAATCAAATCTCTCACAGTTTCTGCACACCATATACAAATCACTCCTCACTCTCTCACACATTCCACTGGTGGTGCCTGGTGGGGGAGACCCCAAAAGGAGCTCCTTTATTTTTAATTGGGCCCTTAAAATTACAAGCATTTTCATGTGGGCTTCAGTTTTATATAGGCTTCTACAATTAGGGAGCCCAAAATTTGAGAGGCCTAAAGCGGTGGTTTTACTGGTTTAGCCCAAAACCGCTCTAGGCACTCAAAAAAAAAAATTCTTCTCAATTCGCAGACATAACACATTTGCAAGAGTAATCTAATAATGGATAGCAACAACAGTACGTCAGGTAAATTCAATAGGTTGACAAAAGTGGTCTTGCCTTGGAACTTAGGGGTTCGGACTCACCCTATGATTTCAGGTTCGATTCTCCTTGCTAGTAAAACTCTAGGGGCCACTCTGGAGGTTATTCCAGGTCATTACCTTCGGGCTCCGGAATTAGTCGAGGTGCCCCCAAGCTAATCCGGTCATCCAGTTATAAAAAATAACGATAAAGTACAGAATTTCAGGTAATATGCAAATTTTAATTTTTGCTTCCTCAGATTCCTCTTCAACTTCAAACAAGTTATATCAAATTCTCATTAAAATCATTCTCGCTCCCACCTTGCAGCAATTTCCTTCCACTCCAAGGTGCAGAAACTAAATGCTCACTCCCAATCAAAATATGCCGGTTCGGCCGTACAAATTATTTATTATCTTTTTTTATAAGAAAATTATTTATTATCTACTACTCCAAACTTTATTCACTATATATTCCCTTTGTAGCGTTATTTATTTGTTTATTTGTGTATAGGTACTACAAGAATGTTTACTTATGCTGCAGCCATCCCTGCGAAAAACTGCATAGGACTGGAGCAAGGAGAGACAGAGTAGTCGAGCGGCTTCATCGCCCCGGGCCCGCGTTTTTCTTTGCGTTCATCCATTGAGATTTGTTTGCAGCGGCATTCCGCGCTACAAAATGCCTTCTCTCCTCTGCAAAATGAAAACACAAGTTACATACACAAGTTGAATCTTTATTTTGTGAGGTCATAGAAAGATAACACTGGATTGCTCTTCTAAACCAAAATTTTCCTTCAGAAATCCAGAATATTTAGGGGGAGATTGCCAGCCAGTTGGGCTATCTCCACAAGCGTATCTTTTGAAAAATATAGATTTGGGTCACTCCAAGATTCTAAATGTTTCAGGAAGCAGAATTATCCGTACAAAGGCTCGAGTCAATCGAATCAGTACCTCAAATGCTTAGCTGAAATACTACGTACTATCTGGCGAACAACAAAAGCTAATTGAGGTCGTAAAACATTAACATTTGAGTAACAAATGAAGTTCTTCACTGATTAACGATAGATGCAGCTATTAGGCCGGATTTGGATCAAGGATGTGTCTAGGAGAAGGAAAAGAGAATGGGAATTTCTTTGCCTTTTCATTACACAACACCTTGTTGATTGAAATGGCAATTATTTCCCATTTCGTTACTAGATACAGCCTTAGTTTCCAGGAAATCATCAGAGGAAAATACAGTAGAAGAAAATATGGATCCTTGTCAACTGGGATCGGAAAATTTGCGATTAATTTAAAGCTTATCCTGCCAGGATGTTTTAACATGAGAATAACATATAATCGCCTGCAAACAGAAGGAAACAGCATCGCAAATGTCCATAGCATGTTAACCCCAAGAGGGTTGTCGCAATGGTTAATCGACTTACATCGTGAAATGAGTTCTATTCACAAGAAATTCTCGACATGACAGAGTCCATAGTTAAAAGCCCGTGGTCGAAGGTCATATTTAAAACAAGGAACATGTTTCCCGATTACCATGATAAAGGACCCATTTACAGGATTATAATAGGAAGAAATAACTTTACATTTTGATATCCATCACTGGAATTGTGTTAAAATTATATGGGAATACTTCATCCAACTTTTGAACCCAGAACGAAAAGAAGCTACAACCAAATCATTGAGGTCAAGTAACTCTCGAAATCATCAAGGAAATCACATAATCCTTAAAACAAAGAAAGTCTGGAAATGGAAACACTCAGAGAATCAAGAGTTAGAAACATAGTCTGCCAAAGCTCAAGTTACCTACGCCTCGTGTAATCTGGAATATGACAAACGGCCCGTGAAATCTGAATTCCCAGAGAAATACAAGCTCACAAACAAATTACCAGTTCTCTCTCAAACAAAAAGGTAGAATACCTTTTTAACTTTTTTTGGTCGATCACATTCATGTATTTGTGATTCACATGACGGTGTTGAAGCTCCTTAAAGGTGCCCTATTTGCTAGTGCAATCTAAATATCATATCCAACTGATAACAATTGACAACCGAAAGAGGTAAGGCCCATCTCTGGTTAGAAACCACCCAGGTGTCATGAACTCTGTTATACCAATTCATATGGGAATTTGTCCCGACTTTAATCAGACCCTAGCTAGTGGACAGTGGAATTGGTCTATGATGGATTAGTTGAGGTGCCCGTAAACTGAGTCAGACACCCTGATCCCTGAGTTATCACACCACCAAGACACAACTGAACACAATTGACCAACTAATACTATTTGAAATCCCAATCACAATATAGAACAACAAAAACAAGGTAATGATCTAAATAATGAAAAATAAATGAACAGAGTTTCTTGAAAATAAATGTAGAAATCAAGAAAATATCTGCTAAAATGAACAGAGTTTTTTTATAGTCCTTTATAAACATCCTTTTTTATATTTTTTTGAAAACAGTCTTGCCACACCCAAACATGATGAGACTAATCCATCTAGGTTAGGCCGCAGGGAACAAACACCCACAGAAAGCAGTGAGAAGCAATTAGGAGGGGACCAATGGACGTGCCCCTGAGGCTACCAACATGAACTTTCATCTATCAACTGGTTGGTCTACCCCCGAGAATCAAGCTCACCTCTCCAGGATGGGAGCAAATCCTCTGGCCAGTGGAGACAACCCAAATGGGTTTTACAAACATCCTGACAAAACCGTAATTGCCCTACAAATGACAGCCCTTATATTTACTTCATAATCCATATGATTACCGTTAATTTGGGCAATAATCCTGTTTGTAACAAATGATGACCGTTAAATTTACTTAATAATCCTTGAGATCCACCTCTTTCCACACATGCATAAAATTCAGCAAGTAGTTCCAAATTAATCAGCACCACAAATCATCTCCATTTTTAGACACAAAACATGGTTTCCACAGAAACCCAGAACTAACCAAACCAAACCAAAATAAACCTCTCAAAAAAACACTAAATTAGCAGGAAAAAAATGACAATCAACAGCGAAGAGAATACAGATGTACCTGTACATGAAAATATCCAGCCCATGAAGCTGCTTCCTGCAAAGATAACAAGAGTTCAGAAACTCCGCCGTCTGAAACACCACCGGCGCCGCCTTATCCGCCGCAGCCGCCCATTCACTAGCTGCAGTTTCGGACTCATTAGCCAAAACCCCATCAAAGTACTCTCTTTTCTTAACCAAATTGTTACCCATGTGTGAAATCACACAAGTATACTCCTCAGATAACTCCATCTCCTCCTCCAAATTGGGTCCCCCAAATTTTGTTCTGTGTATAGGAATAGGGTTGGATTTGGGTGATATGGAAATACTTGTGGATTTGTGGATAGTGTGATTGAATTCTTCTTCCAAAGCAGCAGCAATTCGAAGCCCAACAAACCCATTTGGGTTGAAGATCTTTGGAGACTTGGTTGTTGAATTTTTGTTAGTGGTGGTAGGAAAAATGGAATTTGGGTTGATGGTGAGTGTCTTCTTGTTTCCTCCCTTCAAATATGCCATTTTTATTTACAGAATTTATAATTTGTTCCTAAAAATTCAGATTTATAAGCGTAGTGTAATGGCTCGTTTGTCGGACAGATAATATTTTATTAGGAGAAATGTATAACAGTAGTGCTGTAAGAAGCAATAGAAAGATTCCTCGCTAGCACACAGGAGAGAGGGAGAGAGATGGCTTTGGAGGAAGACCACTCTACTCTTCTTCTCTCTAACGCCTGTGGTCTTCAGAGGAAAGGGGAATATAAAGAGTCTGAAATCAATTTTTCAGTTTGTTGTGGAAAACTGCAGTAGTTGTCTTTCTAGTTTTGTTCAAGTCTCAATTCCGTCCCTTTAGAATCAGTTGTCTTGATTTCGATCTTTTATTTTATTTTATTTCTCAAATAAGTCCAACCGGCAGCAATGTTGTGCAATTTGACAGAATTGAGATGAGGAAAACGGGAAGAAATGAGGATAGATATGAGGAGATATAAACTAAGTTAAATTTTGGCACTAGATTAGAAGTGTTGGTGGTTTTTTTATTGTAAATGGTGTCGTTTTGTGAAAACAGGATAGTTTGATGGTGAAGAACCTGGTTTGCTGGTGGCAATTAGAGGCCGCAAATGGGCGGGTTGGGAAGGGTTTGAACAGATTGATATGATGTTGTGGCTTGAATATTGGCAAGCTTAATATGGGTTAATAGTAGGCGGGTTGAATATGGGTCAAGTCATATCCAACCCGACCCATTTTCTCCCCAAAAATCTCAATCTCTCACTTCTCTCTCTCTCTCTCTCTCTCTCTCTCTCTCTTAATGCCCAATTTCTAATCAGCCATTCCTGACAGCTTCTACTTCCTGTCTCACTTTGAGCGCCGTATACACATCTAATGTAAAAAGAGTGTACTAACCTGCGCCAGGTGACCTGCTAACCCTTAGCCTAATCACGTCACTCAAAAAGTTAACTTCGAGTTATACAATAGGTGATCGGATTTCGGTATATATTACTCATATTTCTTATATCCCACTGATGTGGGATGTTACAGAGAGAAAGAGAGAGAAAGGCGCTCGTCTGTCTTCCATTGTTACAACTTCCATCAAACACAAATGTCGCAAATTTGCAAAAATTAAAGGTGAGAATTTTTAATGTGTGACAAAATGGATCGAATAGAAATGTTTTTGAGAAGGTTTGAGGACGAACAAAGTACCCAATTGGACCGGTTTGAGAGGCACTTGTTTGAGGTCCAATTAAACCAAATCATTCTGGGTTGGAGCCTGTCGGAGCCCAATGTTAATTAGCTCTGCTATGACAACATGTAAAAAGTGGGTGTGCGCGTGTGCAAAAGAGAGAGGGAGGGAATGTGTGTGTATAGTATTTTTGGTCCAGCCCATATCAACCCATAATACAATATGGACGGGTTGGGTTATAAGTGAGCGAATATGGACAGGTTCATGGGTTGAGTAACAAATTGGCAACTCTAACAATAATAGTGTCCTATATCATTTGAGTTTGGAAGGTTTACCAAAGAAAAGTATGGTGTATCGAGAACAAACACCTTGACTTTATTACTCTTCTACACTCATTTCCGTTCAGTTGCACAAGGACCATTATTTGCACCAAAAAAACAAGGACAATATTGATTGGACTTAATTGGAATTAACAAGAAGTAAAATTAACGGTTAAAATTATTGGTCTTGTTCGGTTGGGTTCTTGGAACCCAGTTTCAAGACTTTTTAAAAAAATGGGTTTCCAAGGAAGGGTTTCAAAGTACTAGGTATCGGGTTTCATATTACTGGGGGTCCCTCTGCGCTTCTTGTCACTTTTCTGAGTGTTCGTACAATATATTTTATTCTTCAAAAATTTATTTAGTTCTCTCTCTTTTCTCTCTCAGAATTTGCTAGTGGGTCCCTCCCCACTTGTTATCTTTTTTATCTCTCTCTTGCTGCAGTTGGCAGCTGAAGACTTTTTTTTTTTTAACCGGGGTTGAAAATCATTTGGGGGAAACCAAACAAGACCCGGATCTTAAAACCGGATTCCAAAAACCCAACCAAACAAGATGAACACAATTGATCTAGGGGGATAAAATTATAACTTTAATAAAACTAGAGGGACAACTATCGTAGTAGTTTACCCAAATAATTATTGTTTTTGTTTGTTTGTTTATTTTTGCTTTTGCTTTCTGATTTCTTTTCTTTTCTCCCACTCATCATCATATTTTGTCCCCCTTTACAATTTCGTTGCAGATTCCTTTGAAATTTACTACGATATTCCAAAATGTTCTTCTATACTCAATTTATAAGTAATTGTTGTTTGCAAGCCATTTTTTGTTTGCTTAGGAAAAAAAAAATAAAGGTCATTTTTTTATTGTAACCACGTAATACAGAATCTCATGTGTAAGTGTGTGATCTTGCTACAGGAACAGACATCCGAATATGTATCTGGATACAAAAATATCAGAAACCTAAAACCTTTTGATGATGGTGAAATTTAAACTAATCAAATGATTGTAAATATGTACTATATGTATCTTAATTTTCGTCATTCTAAGCATTTTCTTGACTGGTAAAATAATATAGCAAATTAAAGTTGTGACAATCTGCTACAATACAGGATATGTACGAGGGTGTTTTGATGCCCATTGTTTCCATTTTCACATTTTTCATCTCTGCCAAAAATAAATTCCCTTATATTTAATTTTTCGGTTTTTGAGTTTGGAGAAAAAAAAAGCCAAAAATAGGAAGAGATGGGCTTTTTAACTTCTCATTTCCATTTTTCCATTTTCGTTAATACTCCTATTAGATTGTTAACTACCAACTCATCTAAAAGCTTAAGCTGTTAGAAAGAGGAGTAACTTTATTATTTATACTCTTAATACGCCCTCTCAGGTGTAGCCAGACTTTACTTCATAAGCGGGCTAAACATGGGTAAGTATTTAATTATCAGGTAGGCGGTGAGGTTCGAACAGAGGATCTACTGCCTGCTCTGATACCATATTAGATTGTTAACCACCAACTCATGTAAAAGTTTTAAGCTGTTAGAGAGAGAGGTAACTTTATTATTTATACTCTCAATACAAAAAAGACCTACAAAATGTAAAAAATGCAGGATATATTTTTTAGTTGTAATTTTGATAAAGATCTAACAGAATACTAGGTTAACACAAATATTACACTAAGAATTTTAGTGTTTCATGAACTGTACTTTGATTTTTCACGATTTTTTATGTGATTTATTGTGAAAGAATGACCTGTTTTGGTTTTAGGAAAAAACTATTTTTTGATAGTGGAACACCCTCAGATAAGGATAATCCTAACTACACATAAAGGAAGTGAACAGAAAACGTACGGATCAGCTCGGGTACCCATTTTTTATTCCCACACAAATGATCTGAGCCGTTCATTCATCGTAGAATAATATTCCGAGGGGCCTCGCGAGAAATCAGCTCAATCGAACTTGTGTAAATGCTCGATCCGAAACCCACCCCATTTCATCCAAATGTCGAAATATTATTCTACGATGAATGAACGACTCAGATCATTCGTGTGAGACCTAAAAGTGGATCCCCGAGCCGATTTGTATGTTTTCTGTTCACTTCCTTTCTGTGAATGTAGCAAGGTCCCATAATGAGATTTCCAAATAAAAAGTTACCTAAAACTGAAAGGAAGAAAGAAAACAAGGACTCTCCAATAGTCGAAGGTGTAATTAATTATTTTTGGAAACATCCAAACAAGTCTAGGAAAATTTAAGAACTTGAGATTGTGGTTGGCAATTGGTGCTGGTCTTTTTCCCGTGAATGAATTCCTTTGTTTTGCTGTGGATGACTTGAGATGCGATTAATCGAAATGCGTATAAGTTGGCTTGAATATTTTGACCGTCGAGCCTTAAAATTAAAGTTAAATTAAATGAAAAAAAAAAGATAAGGATTTTTGGTATCTACAACGCCATTATGCACAATGCACAGGGCGTACCTTTTGTTCATGATGTTGATAGCATGCCCTCTTGAAAGCGAAACTCATTTTTCTACGCTTTTTTGCTTTCAATTTAGTAGTGATTTTGAAAAGGAAAACACTGAAACGTGTAGTCCCTTTTGTTGGTACATTATTTCAGGAAACAGGATAGGTGCTTTGCGCCCGAATGATCTGCTCAGTACGGCCGTCCGATTAGGTTTTGGACGGTCCTGATGTATTTTAATTTTTTACCGGTAAAAATAAATAAAAAATAAATTAAAATTACCGAATACATCCGGGCCGTCCAAAATATGATTGGACGGCCGTGCTGCGCACAACACGTTTCATGTCTAAATGTTTCATGATATAAGTAGGGTTGGCCTTCACATTTTCAAGGCCCGTTGCAAAATCGTAAAATGGGATACTTATGTAATTTGGTTGCAACTTTGGCAAAAAATCAGAAACGTTTATTCGTTTTGTCGTTATTCAAAAAAAAATTGCATTTATTAGTTTTGCGTCAATTTTTTGTGGTTCATTGGTTCCTCCCGACGAGACGAATCTAACACTTATGAAATTATAGTGAAAATTAATTATTTTTTGAATAAAGCCAAATTAAAGCAATAAACTACGTATTTTTGGCTTTATTCAAAAAAAATTTAGTTTTGACTATAATTTTATACTCTTTAGTTTCGTCTCGTCGAGAGGAACCAATAAACCACAAAAATTTGATGCAAAACTAACATTTGCAAAAAAAAATTGAATAAAGACAACAAATAAACCAAAAAACCGGTTTAAGTTTTTTTGCCAAAGGAGTAGAAAGAATTAATAATAATATGTGTTTCTAGCATGAATTTAATTGATTCAATTTATTAGTGTCGATATTAACAGCTCAAAGTAAGAAATTTTGATAAGTGCTAGTAATAAAAGGAGGATATCTCAATTTTGTGCGATATTTTCATTTTTAATCATACAATTAGAAATAGTACTTACAAAGTTAATTGAACTTCACATTTAGTGAAAAGAAATACCACTCCATAATACATCTAAAATCGACTACTTTTGTTATTTAAATTTTACAAGACCAGATGGACATATTCATATATGTTTACAAATTGACGTACGAAAAGAAATGCTTTGAGACCTTGAGACAAACAATTTATATTTTTCTCCTACGAAAATTTCCTGCTTTTTATCTATGAAATAATGAGTTCACAAACCGATCGACAATACATCTATCAGTTTTTTTTTTTTTTCCTTTTGATAATATAACCATTTAAGAAAATAAATTAAATGATAACTTCATTACTCATTAATTGATTTACACCATACAATTTGAAGTTTCACTACATAAAAGAAATAACTCTGCTTCTTTAGTTAAAGTGGCACCAATGAAAACATTTGGGTAGAAAAACTTGGGTGCAAATAGGGTACGGCTGATGTGGTGTCCGAACGGAGTATCTCACGGCCCAGATTTCTCCCTCCCTCCCTCCTCTTTCTCTCTCATTTTTTCTCTCCCTAAAATCCGGATCATCCAAAACATTTTTTGACGGCTGAGATGCGCACCGTCACATGGTACCCAACCGAAACCCAAGTTTTTCTCACATTTGGGGCATTAGCACCACCTAAAAAGTACTACAATTTACCTTTTTGTTTTCAATTCTAATCGGTGCTTTAATTTATTATTGATTTTGATGTGCTAGTGCTCTTAGAAAGTGCGTTCCCAAAATGTACAAATTATTTGCATATGCGAAAATCCTACAAGGACCGACCATATCCAAATTTTTTTTTGCATGAAATGGGGTGATTTTGGATCAAGCACTTAGAGCAGTCCGATTGCCTCGATTCTCGCATAGGGCCCCTCGGAAAATGATTTTAAGATGATCTAACGGTTTGGATTTGCGGTGTGGACGCCGGTCGGTGCACCTTGGTCTGTACGAATAGTAAGACTCGTATGCGAAAATAAATTGCCAGAACTTTATAGGACAGTTTCAAATCCAGCAATATCTAGATATTATTGATGAAATATATTTAATGTTAGTGGCGTTTGGTGATCATTTTGAGTGCAAGAATCATTATTAATATACTTTAATTGTTAGTAGCAATTAGGGAAAATTTTAGTGGCCACTCTTTTTCGAATTTTGAGACCTAAAGTTGAGCTGCATTTTCAGTGGTTGTGGTGGTCTTGTTAAAGTTGAAGTCATTTTTTATTAAGAATATCGAAAAAAAAAAAACAAAAAAATACTCCTTTCTTTTTTATTCATTTGTCCAATCTCAAAAATAATTCTTTAAGGGACATAATGATTACACATTAAAAGACACCTATAAAGTTGTAATGCTCCACATTTACCATCTAGTTTTTTCCAAAAAGTTACTTTATCTCGATAAAAAAAAAAGGGGGTAAAAAGAGAAATTTGGTTCATCTAAAAGTTAAATGAACAAACATTTGGGGATATTTAATTGAGTTGAGCTTATTGTGATTGCGGACATTATTTCCAGTTTGATGTAATTTATAACTGCATCGTCCTACCACTTGACAAAAAAAAATTTACTAAAAGAGTATTGTAGGAATAATTTTGGGTGTAAAAAGCAAATATTAATTTTTTTTTTTTTATCTTTTAAAGTTAGGTATATAGAGAATATGAGCCATGGAGAAAATATTTGGGTGCAAATAGAATCACTCTAATAACTATACCCACTATTATAAAGTGAATTTTTTTTTATCTTGACGACATACTCCGTATATTCATATTGTGTGGTTAGTTTTCCGTTTTATTGGAAGGTCACAAAGTAACTTCTTGTCTCACTAGTAGGTCGTGAGTTCGAATCACTCAAATATATGTGGGATTTATTCCCCTTGTACATGGGTTATTTCTTTCTTTCTTCCTTTTTTTTTTCTTCATTCATTATTCCTAATCTATTACATGGGGAGGGGGGAATGAAACTCGATCCCGGGATGCAGTGTGGGGTATCCAAGAGCTCTACCGCATGAGCTAGCCACCACTTGCAGTTATTTCTTTCTTTACTGGGGGCTATTAGTTGGGTTGATCTTATAGGAATTATGACTTTTGTTTTGAATCTCGACACCTGCGTGTGAGTGTTTCGCTATTAATTGGATTGGTCTTATAAGATTGTAGACTTTGCTTTTAGATTGACGTAAGTCATACTTTTATTCTCCTATCGTTTTTGAAAAAAAAAAAAAAAAAAAATCCTTTTTCCAAATTAATGAAATCAAGTAAGTTTTGCCAAGAAAGAATGATTTTGACCGATATAGTAAGTTTGGCAAAACCAAATTGAAATTCATATTAGATTTTGAAATTGTTTTGTTCATTTTCGAGAAAAAAAAAAAAAAAAAAAAGTTTCGCTAAAGCAATGGAGAAAGTTTTTTGACCATTTCTTACTAAAATTTAACTATGGCAGTAGATTTGGCACAATAGTAGCTAGAGAAGCGATCTAAGGAGTGATTTGGCAAAAAAAAAATAAACTTATGTTTTTTGGTTTATTGGTTTATGTAGCAATAAACCAAAAAACTCCTTTGGTTCAACTTGTGGTTTATTCCACTGTTTAAAGAGAACTCATGTGGTTTATTTGCCAAATCACTGTGGTTTATTCCGGTTTATTCCCCAAAAAAACAACTCCTGTTTTTTTGTCAAACCACTGTGGTTTATTCCCTCCAAATAAACCAAAAAAACAAGTTTATTTTTTTTTGCCAAATCACCCCTAAATACTATTACTAGCTTTTTGTCCAAAATTTAACATATCATTCTATTACATATATTCATGTGGGTGAGTTTTCCGTTTGCTAAAAATACCGAGGTGATTTTAGCAACTTGTTTTTAGCAAAATGAACTATAAGAATGAAAAATTAGCCTTTAGCAATTGGTACTTAAAACGAAAAACTCGACTTGATCAGTGAAGAAGTGTCCTTAATTACGTCAAATTAAATCTCATCAATGCATAAAGTCTAACAACATATCAAGTAGTGTTACATATGAAGCATCTTTACCGGATTCTTTTATGAATCCAAAGCATATTTACGTATGTGCACTCCTCGGCCATCCGATCTACTATCGTATTAAAAGCATCAATTATGGCTAGTTTAGTTGGCGACTCTTGTACCCTCCCTACTGAGAGATCAAGGCGATAAATCTAGCTAAAGGAAGGATTAATTACTACTTCTCCTATGTATTGGGTGTTTTGTTTGTAGTTTATTTGTTGTATGTATGTGGCTATTTATTGGATTGTTTGAATTGCGCATGACTTAGTTATTTGGAGCTATTTCGTACTTCACGTGATTGATGTAGTGTCCCGTTATTACAAAAATCCAATAGGCCAAGCCCAATACATCAAAATGTTTTGCGAGGAAAAAGATAAGACTATTGCACCCAAGCCGAAGACAAGCCCAAGGCAAGAGAAAACATACATCAGGCCACGGACCCATGAGCCCCAGTCTCATTCGGCCCATAGGGGCAGCGTGGGCTTGGCTAGAGAAAACAGACATCGGGCCACACGGCCATGGACCCATGAGCCCCATTCTAATTCGGCCTATAGGGGCAGCGCACATACATTCATTTGTTTGCAACTCTTATCTAGGAGTATATATCCTATATCCATATCCATACCAAAGGCTATAATACATAGAATAGCCATTCTTAGTGCTTACCACATTTTGTCCGATTTTCCCAATTTTACCCCAGCAATTTCTGGGTTGGCTTTTTTTGGAGTTTGGTAATTATTGGTTTTGTTTGTGGGTGTTTTGGTCATTTGATTGTTTTCCTATACAATTGCTAAATTTCCCCTTCTGTTTTATTATTTTCGCTTGGCCCCCCATTACTCTGTTTTATTATTTTCGCTTGGCCCCCTCAACTTTATTCGTACGTGTATTCTTCCAATGTTCATAAGTTTTTGCATCAAGTGGTATGCTGCTTTTACATCCATTATAAAATGTTTTTTCGAAAAACCAAATTCTTTTAATCATTTACAAATAATTTTTAACATTTTGGATTATATTATATTAAATCAGTAAATGAACAATTTATCTGAGTTATAAAAAAGAAACCTAAAACAAACAAAAAAAAAAAATTTCTAAACCCATTGAACTAAGCAAAAGAATACGTAGCATGCACATCTTTAATTTTTACCAACGGGCAAAAACTACAACCATTAACCTCATGCGAGCACGTTGCCTAATACCTGTTGGTATCTAAATCCTCTTGGATCCACCTCAAAATTTGTTTGAGTTCCACTTTAATTTTGGCTAAAATCACCAAAAAGTCTTGAACAAATTGTTTCATTTATTCAACAATTCATGGTGGCTTTTGGCCTTGAATTTTTCTCTTGTGAAAGCATACTAGATTTATTGGCTAACAAGTAAACACAGTGCCTCAAGCTATTTGATCGTTCTTGTAAACTAAGACAACATACTCTACATGAAATTTTTTTGCTAACACCTTTCAGTTCTCACTGTTTTGCCCCGAACACTCACCAGGTTCAATGAGTGCTTCCAAGAATTTACCTTCCCAAATTTTGATAGAAGCGACTTTGCTTCATACTCACATAGATAGATACTCCCTCCGTCCCTTTTATAGTGTAGACATTTTCATTTTGGGCCGTCTCTTAAGAAGTGTGTGTTTTGAAAAGTTAGTGGATATATTTTCTATCTTGTCCTTAAAAGTAGATTCCTTTTTTAAAAGTTAGTGGGTATTATTATATTGATAAGGATAAGTAGTGAAAAATAGATGTAAAAGTTGATGCGAGAGAAAATAAATTAAAATTACGAGATAACACACTTAAAAATGGATGGTGGGAGTAAAGTCTTATTAAGAGTATTCTTTTATACCCTAGTTGGGATTCCAACACATTCAATTAAGTCATCCAAAAAAACTTATCCTCTACCCTTGCGGGCATCATTGTTGTGTAAGGAGAATGGGTAAGAGAACTTATCTCATCAGAGATTTTCCTTAGCTACACACAATCACGTTGTCCCATGATTCATTTTGAACTTTATTTATTTATTATTATTTTTTTTGGAGGAATAGGAAGAAAATGCATTAAATCAATCACCACCACAGTACATAAAACCAAACAAATAAAACCTAAAAAACTACCAAAATAAACCTACAACTACAAAAAAAGAAGAAGAAACAACTCAGAAAAAAACCATAACAAACCGCTAGTGCCATCGTGACATCGTCGCTGCTGTCAACTTTATTAATGATAATAAAATACATTATTATTATTATTATTGTTGTATCATCAAATTCATTGTTGTATCATTATTATTAAGAATGAGCACGTCATATTGTCATCAAAGTGAAGATATAAAACGATACTAGTATATCATTCGTCTATGTCCTTGACATAATCACTTTTGTCACACTAGTTAATTTTAATTACACCACTAAGCATCGTAGCACTCAGGGACGGAGTCATAAATTTTATCATGTAAGAGCAAATTTTTTTTTCTCAAAGTACTTTGTAGGGACGAGCTTATATAATACATACGAATTTTTTTTTTCTTCTATATAGTACTAGAGATTTTTTTTTTCTTGCAGGAGCGATCGCCCCTACTGGTCCCCTCCGGCTCCGTCCATGGACCAGCACTACCGAATTTCTCTAGCCATTTGCTTCAGCCCTCGCTTCAGACCATATCTTAACAAGTCTATAGAATGCCCACTTTATCCGTTAGGTTGTTCCATGTGAATTTCTTTATTCAATTTTTCATTGATGAAAGCTGTCCAGATTTGAAAATTTCCCAAAGTCAGGATTTGCTATTATCATCCAAATGGACATATGATGCTGGTTGAAAGTGAATAAATATCGAAGTAAACTCCTTTTTTTTTTTGCAAGAGACGATGGAACGTTATTACCAAGTTCGTAGATTTACATTACTACAACAGAGACACATACTAACGTCTTTCCATCAAGTTCAACTTATCCACTCACACTGCCACTTAAGGCTCTGTTTGATACCTAGGAAAAGAAAGGAAAGGAAAGTAAAAGATTTCCCTCTTTCTTTGTTTGGGTTGCGAGAAAAAACTAACTAAACTAAATTATTTTTACTAACAATTTCGCTCTTAACTTTCTTCAATATTTCCTTTTTGTTTTCCTCTATTTTTTTCTTCTTTCTATTTTCCTTTAGCAAACTCATTTCTGTTTATTTATTTTTATCATTTGTCATTCTCCCTTCTTAATTTATTACATAAAGAGAAGAAAAATAAGATTTGATTCCAAAATACAGTGTGAGACATCCACAATCTAGCACATGAGCTTAGCCGCTAATTGCATTATAACTTTTACGTTTATCTACTCCTATCAATTTCTCTTCTTACAATTTTTTCAAAGTGTACAAGCGCCACAGAAATCTCTCGCGGTTCCAAACACAACATTGCGCGTTTTCTCTCTCTCTCTCTCTCTCTAAATGGAAGTTATCGGCTCCATCCCTTCTCCCCTCTGTCTTCTGGGCAGTCCCAAACCAAAGCATTTGAGGGTTCGTTCCCAACAAAATGACTCACCAAATCGAGCTTTAGCTCGCAAGGTACTTCACTCCAAACATTTCTTGCAGACTTGTAGTCTTATGCATATGTACTTCGTATGCATTAACGCGCACACAACCATTTTGTTTACTCGAATTGCTCATTATAGCAACAATATCTATTAGGATCATGAACATGAAATTGAAACACTGTGTTGTGTATGTAAAACCGGCGTTTTTAGTTATTTTTTGTTTGAAATTGTATAACTGGTGTTATTGTTAAGAATCTGGGGGTTTGCAATTATTAACTCCGGCCAGAAAGATTGTTCAGGCCGCTAAATGTGAACTTAAAGAACAGTATATTTTTGTTGGAAAATATTCAAACTTTTTGCCGCTAGTAACTAGAGCATCTCCAATCCTTCCCCAATTTTCTACCCACATTTGGATAAAAATTTGGGTCAAAATCTTCATTTGATTATGTCATCTCCAATGCCCTTTTTTTTCTACCCCAATATGGGTCAAAATGGCACATTTGTAACTAATAGGGAAGTGAAAAGAGTGTGGAGAAAAAATGGGTATGGATAAGGAAAATGGTAAAACTCAAAATGGGTATGGCATTGGAGATGAGTTTTAAGCATTTTACTCAAATTTTGGGTATGGGTAAGGATTGGAAATGCTTAGGGCTGCAAATGAGCCAAGCCGTTCGTGAACTATTCGAGGCTCAACTCAGTAAAAGCTCGTTCGAGTACTAAATGAGCCGAACCTGAACCTCAATTTTAGGCTCGTTTAATAAATGAGCTGAACCTGAACTTGACAATATTCGGTTCGATTAGGCTTGGAACCTGGAGTATATATGTATATCTCATCATAAGAATATTATAAGCTTGAATATGTTTATACTTTTACATGTACATCATGAAAAATTTATAACTTGTCCATGTATAAACTTTTAAATGTACTACGGACATGTGATTTTATAATTTTATATATGTATGTGGGTTCAGGCTATTCAAGGCTAATCGACTCGAGGGGGAAGGATATGAAATAGGCGATTGCCCTCACTCGAAAGCCGCTTCCAAGAATTCCAATAATCTTCTTTTCAACCCCCGAGATTAATTAGATAGTACTTATTTATGTACAAAATGAATTTTTTATTGAAGTTCTAGATGTGTATGAGAGCATAAATATCTAATATTTTTGCCACGTTAAGGCTCGTGAACAAGCTCGAGTTCGACTCAAACCTAGGTAAGCTCGGCCTGAGCTCGGCTCGTCAAATTTTCATTGAGCTCGAGCTCGGCTCGAGTTCGTTTAAAAACTAAACGAACGAACCTGAACATCCTAAAGCTCAGCTCATTCGGCTCGTTGCAGGTGATGCTAGTATCAGTGATTTCTTTTAGTTTATCAACAAAAGTTTGAATTTTTCTTGATGAAAATGCATTTTTTAAGTTCTTGTTTTTTGGACTGGACAATTTTTTGGGACGAAGGACGAAAGGGAGTACATTTTTTTTGTTTTTTGGTAAGCAGAGTGGGGTGCAGGGCAACCAATGGAAGCTGCTCTTTTTGGGCATGATCAGAGGAGTCTCTCTGTTGGTTCCACATCGGACCATTTTACGGGCACGGCTGATATATGAAGCTGTTGCAACATTTGAGGGGGCCGTCAATAGCTTCCCTCAAACCTATAACCTCCTGAAGTCCAAATCCAGTGAGAGTGACCACTGACAACTAGGCTACCAACTCGGGTGGTCTGTTTGAAATTACAGTTTGTTAGTTTAGCCATTGTCTCATTTTAGGGCAGCCTTTAACATTGATGGGTTTTTGTGGCAGAGGACAGAGTTAATGGTGCTGTTAAGCAAGAGAGGGGGAGGAGGATGAGAAAACAAGATTAAGAAAAGAAAGAGTAGAAGTAGTGTAAATGCGAAGGCGGGGCTTAAGAGAAAAGGGAAAGAAAACTACTAGAAGAAGTTAGGGCCAACAGATACTCTATATGTCTAATGGGAAAATAAATATCAAGGGGGGTGGGGGGTTGTAATTGATAACATACAAATGAAAAAACTAGGGTGGGCTACGTGAATCATTCTTCTGTATAGCCTATTCTGCTCTCCTTATTTGCTCTGAATCTTCATAATGTAGTCTAGAATTATGCTAAACCTTGAAGTATTTTTTTGATGCAGAGGATCGATTTATCATTGACATAGCTTAATTATAAACAATTATTTTTAGTGCTTCTCATAATTTCGACTACTTTGAGATTTTTGTTTCGCTTTTTGGCCTAATTGAATTTGAGTCAAATTAGTGATCCTTATTTTATATTGTATTTATGATGTCGGATTCCTGAACTAATCTCCTAAGTCCTCTATATATAATGGTCTCAAAGTGTGTTGTGCATTTTGTTGTTCTAATAAACTTGCTGAATTTGGGATTTATGTTTTCTCATTCATTTCCTTCCTGGGGATGCTTTACCTAGATATTGCGGCATTGGAAGCTGGAAGTTAATCAGAATACCACTACGGATTGTGCTGCACTGATCCAAAGTTTAAGCAGAAAAAACTTACCTAATGTAGCTCAGGAAATTTTTTTGGAGATGAAATCTGGAGGTTTTCCAATTGACAGTTCTGCATTATCAGCTCTGATGCTATGCTATGCCGATAATGATCTTTTCCTTGAAGCACAGGCAATTTGGGATGAAATCCTAAACAGTTCATTTGTACCGAATATTCAAATAGTTTCACAACTCTTTGATGCCTATGGAAGAATGGGGCAGTTTGATGAAGTGATCAAAATTCTGCATCAAGTAAGTATGAGGCATTCTAGTTTGCTACCTGAGATTTATCTAGTGGCTCTCTCTTTCTTTGGAAAGCAAGGACAGCTTGAGATGATGGAAAATACACTTAGAGACATGATCTCAAGGGGTTTCTCAATAGATTCTGCCAGCGCAAATGCTTTTCTTATGTATTATAGTATTTTTGGCTCTCTATCTGAGATGGAAACTGCTTATGCTCGTCTTAAGAGGTCCAGAATACTCATAGAAGAAGAAGGTATTAGAGCAGTATCACTTGCCTACATAAAGAGAAAGAAATTCTATAGCTTAGGTGAGTTCTTAAGGGATGTGGGTCTCCGTAGGAGAAATGTTGGAAATCTTCTATGGAACCTTCTGCTTCTATCCTATGCTGCAAATTTCAAGATGAAAAGCTTGCAAAGAGAATTTCTGAGAATGGTGGAATCTGGTTTCAATCCTGACCTCACGACATTTAACATTCGATCCCTGGCTTTTTCAAAGATGTCTTTGTTTTGGGATCTTCATGTAAGCCTTGAACATATGAAGCATGAAAAGGTTGTCCCTGATCTGGTGACTTATGGTTGTGTTGTTGATGCTTACTTGGACAGAAGAGTGGGAATGAATTTGGACTTTGCTTTAAGTAAAATGAATGTGCATGATTCTGCACGGGTAGCAACTGATCCAGTTGTATTTGAGGTTTTGGGAAAAGGGGATTTCCATTCAAGCTCAGAGTCATTTTTGGAGTTTAAGAGCTGGAAGAATTGGACTTACAGGAAGTTGATTGCAACCTATCTCAAGAAGAAGTACCGAAGCAACCAGATATTCTGGAATTACTAAGGTATGCATTTTGGAAGAAAATTCTAACTACAAATGCTTTGAACTGTTGCCTGTTGATATTATCACAGAATAACTACCCATGCTAACCACTAGAAAGTAACATCATAAACTTTCCAAACATCTTTTTACTATTTAGGTTTGTATGTTACTTGGACTCGGGTACGGGTGTCGGGTATGTATCTAGGTGTCGGATTCAACTATTTCTCATTTCAAGGACACGGGGACACGGCAAAATATTCAAATTTGTTTCTATTTTTTGTGTATTTTCTTACGTAAAATGGTACTTTAAGGTTCTATTGCGCATTTCATGGATAATAAGAGAGGTTTATGCATACTTCCATGATAGACTCGAATTACAATTAGGTTTTCTATAGAAGTGTCTTACTAAACTTATCGGACACATATCCCACGTCCTTATCCGAGTGTCAAGTGTCCGACACGGCCACGCGGTCACTTTACACCATTATGAGAGTCCGCGCACTTTACACCATTATGAGAGTCCGCGTAACATAGAGTCTATTGCTTTGCTCACTCATTTGTCACTCATTTCTATGCATGTACTCACTCCGTCGCATATGCTTGGTCTTACTTGGGAATTCGAATTCAGTTGTGCGGGAATTCAAATTCAATTGTGCTTGAATTCAATGCAATGGCTTTATCTCCTAGTTTGCGCCCATTATGCCCAATTTGAAACACATTTATGGTTATTATTTTTCACAGATATAGATACGGACACAACCGGAGACATGGACACGGCGGGGGAAACAACAAATTTTCTTTAAAACAATTTTTTTAGTAATCCAAACATACATTGAAACCACCAAATATTTAGGTTAGGACTTGCTTATCGACCGATGGTGTATGCGTATATGCATACGCATGTTTTATTTTACAATTTTGGCCCAATACTTTTGAAGTTATGGATAGTTTATGCCAAAAAACTTTTAAAATAAAAAAAAAGGCTTATTTATTATTTTGGTCCCTATAAAATGACCTCGGTTTCATTTTCGTCCTCACAAAATTTTGCGTTTCAATTTTACCCTTCAGGTTTCGTACCCATTTCAATGTTACCCTTCCGTTAAGTAAATGGACGGAAATCTAACGGTTGCCACGTGGAATACACAGCTGGACGCACAGTTATACAGCTGGACACACAACTGGACCGTGGCCACTGAGCTGATCATTTGATACCATCCATAATGCATTTAAAACAAGGTGATCACTTCAGTTTGGCATTTCTTCACCATGGCAGATTTGAGAAAAAAAATAGTGCCCCACACAAAAATGAATTCCGGATCATATTTTTCGTATGAAATGATCACCTTTCCTAGACAGTCTACAGCAAAAAGGAAGACACATTGAATTCCTATTTCACAAAAAAATTGCATGTTCAAAAATCATATACCTTCCATTGTCCAAACGTCCAAAACTAGCAGTGCAAATCTGCCATTCCAAAAAGCATTTAAAACAAGGCTTAAAAGAACCAAAAAAAAAATTCCAGTAAGTGCCAAATCTGCCGTTCCAATTAACAAAAGAGAGCCATTACCTTACAACCTACATTGAATTGTTCAAACTACCATTACATTAGCCTACATTAAACAAACAAAAGCAAGCCATCACAATGGCTATTACAAGTTCTCAAAAAACTGTCATTACCGGTTCACCTTGTTTTAAATGCATTATGGATGGTATCAAATGATCAGCTCAGTGGTCACGGTCCAATTGTGTGTCTAGCTGTATAGCTGTGTGTCCAGCTGTGTATTCCACGTGGCAACCGTTAGATTTTCCGTCCATTTACTTAACGGAAGGGTAACATTGAAATAGGTACGAAACCTGAAGGGTAAAATTGAAACGCAAAATTTTGTGAGGACGAAAATGAAACCGAGGTCATTTTATAGGTACCAAAATAGTAGATAAGCCTTAAAAAAATTCACCCTGCCATGTCCCCAATGTATTGCCGGTGTGTCCCACCATAAAAAATATTATAATCCAATGGACACGTCCTAGGAGTGTCTGAAACAGATACCGATCCCTAGGAGTGTTGATGCTTCATAGGCTATATTAATCGATAGCTTTGCAAAGTTATAACTTGTTTTTCCCTTGACTTTTCACACTGGACAACCTTCTTAGACATTCCAAAGAGGAAAGAAGAACCAAGAATATGGGATGAAGTAAGTATCAATTTTCTTATGGGTTCAATACGTGTCCTATAATCAATGTTGACACCAAAGAGTTAGCATCAACTTTTGTATCCTGAAGCTCCTATCACAAATCAACAATGCCTATTTTCAGATCTTCCCGTCTTCCTAATACTCATTTTTCAAGAGCCCAGGCCATATGCAGGATCGACCAAGGGGGCGGTAACTTATCAAGAGTCCTACCATATGGAACACCATTTAGTATGTTTCTCAATTATCATGGTAGTGTATGCTCTGTCTGAAATTATCTTAATTAGCTGCGAACTTGTTAATCATTTAACTTCTAGGATTTTCTGATTTTATCTACTTGTGTGGGGTATGTACACTTCTTGGGTCTTGCTCCAAGTATATTGGTTTTGAATTTTGAAGAGGATAAGCAGTTTTAATGCATACTCAAATAATTGATTTCCATGCTGAGATTGTGAAGGAAATTATGAAAAATATGTATTAAATTCTTGATAGTATTCCTATCTTGAGTTTTATTGTTTTTTTCTCTCAATAGTTCCTTTTAAGTCTTTTGATTGATAGGAGAGAGTAAGTTCATCTAGGATACCACAGATAGTGCTACAGAGGATTCCATGAATAGGGGCAATCCATGGTTTTTGTGTATGCTGTGGTCATGGAAAGCTTGTGTATTTAGGCTCTAATAGGTATAAGACGGATCTTGTTTTCAATGTGGGATCCTCTTTTATGTTGTTTGTGGTTTCGTTTTGTATGTTTGTGGCCATCCCTTTCCTTTGCTGCTGGTGCCATTCCTATTGATTTGATGGTAATAGCAGCTCAAGAATGCGATTGGGAAGTGTGCTGTTTAGTCTGGGCTGTCACCTTAGCCTTTTGATACAGTTTTTTTTATCCTTGTTTTGGTCTAGTTGTTTTTGTTCTCACTCTTAGAGTGGGTCTCATTTGCATGAAATATCATGGTGTATGCCCTAGTCGCAAGTTCACCGTCCATGTGCGGGAGTGGGTGCGGGTGCAAGTGCAAGTGTTTCGAATTTCAAATTGTGTAGAGTTGAGATCGTGTACATTAGTTTTTATGCTATAGTTCATTTTTGATGGTGTATAATGTATATCATATTATAATCAAGTACTTGATTGACTTATTATACCTTCTATGTAAATTAGTGCTTTTCTTTAACTATTTCTCATATTGATTCTTATGAGGATTTACAGTATAAAATAAACTGAGGATAATACTTCAAATTGAAAATTGCAAAAATAGATCTGTGTCTGGGATAAAGGCTAATTAAGTTCAGATGAGTCTCCTTCCAAGCTCTCAAAGCTAGGCATTTATGGATCTGGCGAAGCCTCACCACAAATCTTTCTTCTGGAGCACAAGGCCTCTCTGAATCTCAATGATATTGATTCTTATACTGTACAGTGTCAACAAGGGCATAGTGAACAACTTTGAAGTTCTAGTTGTTAAAATATTGAACACTATGTAATTACAGGCATCTTAGTTTTCGTTAGTTCGTAATTGGAATTTTGGAAATTATTGCGAAGCTTTGCAAGACCAGTGAACAGCTCCGCTTTATGCTGACGAACTAACTTTAACTCCATACTTCTTTTGAACTCCTCGAAAAGTAGTGCTTCCAGCTTTCCCCCCACAGACACTTGAAAAATTTCAGCCTGTAAGAATATTAAATTCTAATAAGCTTCCAGTTTTATTTTAACTTTTCGACCAAATAAGTCTTAGCCTAAAAGTTAGTAATTCTTTCAAATACATACCTAATCTCCCCTCTGACATGAATGGCGAACTGAAAGGGCCCTGTGAACTTTCATATCCAGATTTTTTCTGCAAGGGTTCGCTTCTCATTGTCTCCTGCGAAAAGATTTTCAGCAGCAAAGCATAACGTTTATTAGATTTTCTGAGCTTTGAGGTGTCACCATAATTATTAAATATTACAATTAACTTATGGACCCAAGAAGACCGTTCCTTGAATCCCATTTGATGATTTAAAGACAATCAGTTCATGCATAAATACTTTTGTATTGTTTTGATGCATTTACGGGCTTTTACTAGGAACATTCTGACATGCTAAGAATCGTGGACACTAATTCGGATATGGATGCGGCAACAAAAGAAATATATGCTTTTAGTTGTTATTCAGATGAGTATCATATTCCCAAATATCAGAACTAATGGTAACTACAAACTAATTCTATGTAATTACTGGATGATACATCAAAGACAAACCCCAAAAGGGCTTTATGTAATTCTATAATTTTAGGTTTTATTTTCATTTTATTTTCTGTTTTGTATTTCTTACTCTTTACTATCCCATTTTTTGGTCTTGCCCTGAATACATTACTCACTTGAGACACGGGTCTAAAGTATCCCTGCTTAAATATTAAGCATGTGTTGGACACATGTCATGTACTTTTGCTGCCATCTCCATGTATCCAACACGCATCTGAATCTCAGAATCAGCTCAGGGAGAACTGAAAATATATGCAAAAATAGAAATTTGCAAAATAGCAATTTATATAGGTTCATGAATTAGGAGCTCACTTGTGATGTTGCAGAAACTTGGCTGTGGCTTGGTGAGATCCTTGGAGTACCACTACCCATCATCATGACATTGCTAGGCATATTCTCTTCTGCTAAGACTCTCAACCGGTTAAGTTCAGGTAACACAACAGTTCTGAGATCGGGCCTGTCTTTCCTTCTCAGCTCTGCACACTTGAGAGCTAGCTTGGCAAATTTCATGGCATCTTCAATTGGCCAATCAGTAACAGACTGATCAACCATTTCAGCAAAAGTACCCCTCTCAATAGCTCGTTCAACGTGATGGGTCAAACCCATTGGAGGCTTGGCTGTAACTATTTGTAGCAGCATAATACCGAGTGAGTAGATGTCAGACTTTATTCCAAGCATGCCAGTTTGTTGGTACTCTGGGTCTATGTAACAAAATGTTCCGGCGGTTGAAGTCATTCGATATTGAGTTACGTTGTTCGCTACGGATGGCGGAACCAACCTGGCTAAGCCAACATCGCTAATCTTGCTAACGTAGTTACGATCGAGCAGAATGTTGGCGGGTTTTAGGTCACGGTGCACCAATGGCTCTGGTTTCGTTTGGTGGAGGAAAAGGAGGCCGGTGCCTATTTCAGCGGCAATTCGGAACCTTATTTGCCAAGGAAGGACTGGGGTGTTCCCTCGCCTGAAGAGTCGATCTTCTAAGCTACCGTTATCCATGTACTCATAGACTAGGCAACCGTACTCCGGGCAGGCTCCAAGAAGGAGAACCATGTTGGGATGTCGTATGCAGCTTAGGACTTCAACCTGCATTGTTAGGAGTACATAATAGCCAATTGAGTACGACTCATGTATTGACATTGGTAAATAAAATGACAGCATTTAGACTTTGAAAAATGAGAATATTTCCTTTCTACATAGGAGTTCCAAGAACTAGGGGTGGGGTGAGCATTTTAGGGTAGTTGGGTCAAACATGTTTTTGTGCAATTGGAGAGTAGTGTTTGCTGGTGAAATTAGGTAAGGGCAAAAGCTAAGGTTTAATTCTTGCTAGTCACATGAGTTCATACAACTATAATTCGTACCTAGACTTGACATGTTTTTGCAAGTCAGTGGGGTCTACTGGCTCCACCCTTGTTAGTAGCTATGTACCATATATTTACTTGCGGACAGGGGACAAACTCTGATCACTAAAGTCGTGGTTTATAGCTTCAGCAATAGATATGAACTATTTTTTTATTTAGTAAATTAGTTGTTCTTAATTCTTATGTTGTGTGTTCTTACCTGTCTTTTTACCAGAATTTGTTGGATCTAATTGTCTTTTTGGCTATTGTAATTTCCTAATGCTATAAAAGAGAGTGTGGGTTCCAATTGAGGTGTGCTGCTTATAAATTACATTTTCTGTCTTTTAGTTTGCTCAAATTTTTAGTTTGCCTTTTAATTAGTTTTTTCCCTCTCAATTTTATTCCTTTGTTTTTTAATTGTGCAGAAGCTTTATATCCATGCCCACCCCAAAAGCTTAATGACAGCATTTAGACTTCGAAAATTGGGAATAGTTCCTTTCTAGATAGGAGTTCCAAGAACTAGGGGTGGTGTGAGCATTTTTGGGCAGTTGGGTCAAATATGTTTTTGTGCAATTAGAGATAGGAGTACGAATTTCTAAACAGAAGAAATGCACGTGATAGCTATTGGGTATTGATGAGTACTGAGTTAGAGAAAACGGTGGTTCATTGGTTGTTGCCTTGTTGGGTATGAGCTTAAGATGGTTTGCCCTTGGCTATTGGTCATTTTAAAAATTTAGGCATTCACAAGGAAAAAAAGTTATAAGCTATTTTAGACATTTCATGTTGAAGATATTATTTTTCCTAAAAAGAGACAGACATCACTTTGATCAAGAAATTTACTTTTTTTGCCTTTCAAAAAAAGAAATTTACTTTTTATTCAGACTAAGAGCAACACTCCCTTTTTTTTTACCAATGACACTCCACTTTTTGTCTTTTAGTGTGTGAATTAACAAAATAGTCCATGCATTTTGGGAAAATTTATTGTGTTGATGGGTAGTTAAGTAAATTCACCCAACTAAAAGTCTAAAAGACAAAAGGTGGAGTGTCATTGTAAAAAAGGGAGTGTTAAATTCATTTCCCTGAGATCAAGAAACACAAACACAAGAGGAAAATTTGAAATTTGAAAACCATATTTACGGATTCAAAACTCATAATTAATTCTATTGATAGTCCCGTGCCTAGTTAGTTTTACGAAAATTGAGAGTTCGCAATATTTTTTCTCTGCATATTGTTGTGCTAAAGTCCTTTACCTCTTGCTGAAACTGCGATCTTCCTTGAGCTGCGTCCGGACGCAGAACTTTTACTGCAACTGGTGTGTGATCCAAAAAACACTTGAACACTGGCCCATAACCTCCTTCTCCAATTTTACGAGAGTTTGAGAAGTTCTCTGTTGCTGATTCAATCTCCTCTATAGTGTATTTACGGTACCTGAGATCACTATGTGCCAACACATCTAGTACCTTCTTCTTCTCTTCTGATTCTTTGAGCGCTTTCATTTCAGCATTTATTCTTTTCTGTGCTTCCAGTTCAGCTATCCTCTGAGCTGCTTCTGCTGCCTCAATGGCAGCCTTAGTTTTTGCTTTCTCTTTCTCTGCCATTGCCAATGCTGCTTCCTCGGCTTGTTGTGCCTGTTCCAGTCTATGTTGTTCCTCGATTTTCCAGCGATGCAGTTCCATTGCCTGCAAAAATAATGCCTTAGAACTCATGCTTGTATGTATACTAGTGGATGCTTATAGCTTAGGATTTAAAACTTGACATTGTATTCGATTTTGAGTTGGACTTAAACTTTTGGCAAATAGTTTGTTCATTTCTCAGAATTTATGATAAAAGATAATGATTGATACGATGGAAGACTCCAATATAATATCAAAATGAAGACTACAAAACCCCAAATTCAGTACCTTGTGTTTTGCTGTGAGTGCTTCTTTGCAGGCTGTGCTGTACATCTCCATTGTCTGCTTGAGCTCTTGCTTGAGTCTTCTCATCTCAGCCTCCACTTCAGCCTAACAATTTTATGTATGAGGTACATGCGATCTGCACTTGATTTGTGCTGATATCTATGATGAGCAAACTAAACAACACAGAGTAGCCAGTGGTTTGTGCCAATATTTAGACTACCTTTTTCATCTCAGATTGTTCTTTTGTATTACTTGTAGTGTATTGTTTTTGGCCCCCTCCTAGTTCTATGGAATGTTAGCAACTTTAAGCTTCTAAGAACTAAACTTAGCCCTTGTAGCGTTTTATGTACATTTGGTACAGCATTAGTATTTTGGCCCTCTAATTTTGAGAATGCTACCCTTAGCCCCACCTTATCAACATTACATGGTGCAGCATATAATGGGGCCCTGCCCACTGTGAGTACCCTGGTTATCTGACGAACAGAGAGTACTAGATGCATATTTCCATGCTTAACTTTCAGATGACTTTCTGCAATCTTAATTCTTAGGTATTTCTAAGAAAAGTTTGGTATCATGGATTGTATCGTTTACATGTGATTTTATCTTGAATGTGGAACATCCAAACCTGTGCCATTATTATCACACATGAGATGCTAAACTAAATCCTGTACGATGATTTTCATAATCGGTCATCATGGAGTCACGAAGGATTCAAATAGTTATCCAAGTTGTCAAACTGAATCTCTTATAAATCTTGCAAACTATGTAATGTGGAGATTGATACCAGTACCGTATAGTGTTGGTAAATAACTTGGTATCAAAATCATTCTTTATATCGAGTACCTGGACACAATACGTCATGCTATGGGCATGCACTTCTCAGTAATTCTGAATCTATTTTAACAAAAATTCACACAAGTTCATTCTTCTTGTTCTTCTTGAGGGCACTGTACAATATTTCAAAATTGTGAAGCGTCATGCATAAGCTTAAAAACTAACTAATACAGATCAGGAAAGTAAAGAAGGTGTAATGTTTCCAGATTATGCATGTACTCGGACTTGAGGTAATGACTTGGACACCATGGCACGCACAGCTAAATATTTTTAAGTTTTGTCCCGCTTAAAATATTGTATTATACCTATTCATTTCTTCACGTGTTACATGATAATCATTTCATCGGTTCCTGACTTTGCTTGAGAAGTTGTGCATGTACCTGGTTTTGTGATGATGACCATGACATATTCCCACTTTCAGAGCCGGACGAGAATCCTTGCGCAAAATTATGATCTGGTGATCTGGATGCTGAGAATGCAGACCCAAAGCTGCTTCTGTTGTCGGTGTCTGAGCCATACGAAAGTCGAGGTGGAGTCGGAGAATGATGACCACCTGATTCCTGACTGTCAAAATTATAGGCTTGCATGCCTTCGGTACTTGGTCTCCCAGAACTCACGAATGATATATCAGTATCAGACATGGAGAGATTCCCATACGATCTGTTTGAAGCTTTATGTCTGTTGAATGGTGACCTGTATCGGTGGTGCTTATCAGGACAGTACCACCTTTATAGTCGGTAATCTTCCAATTCGTATCATATTAATTACAAATCCCATTTGAAGCTCTTATTAATGGCTCCATCTATCCCATATTATTGGTCCTCTTTTCTCTTTGGGATGTGGCAAAAGTTTTGTCCATTTTGAAATGTCAAAGCAAAAAATTTGTTACTTTCCAAGGATATCCATTATAAATAGCTATTTAGGTATTTGATAGTGTGGAAAAGTGAGATCAATTAGCATATCATGCCATTTAATTTCAATTCAACTGCATGAGTTGAATGTTGCCTTAAAAAAGCTATAATTCCCATGAAGGACCAAGAATATGGAATGCAGAGTATCGTTCTCGTTTCGAATGTATTGATACTCACTTGATCTCTATGTCGTCAGTCAAGTTCTGAGGTGCAAATGGTGTCCTCTCAGCTGCTGAAAGGGATCAAGATAATTGCTAATAGAAAGAACCCATATTATATCTTGAGAGAAACATGATACATTGGCTGTATTTGGATCATGTAAATGCATACATTTTGTGAAGGGAAAAAAGGGTCCAAGGTAAACGAGGAAGATAAATATAGCTTCCCTAACCCTTCATAAATCTCTATTCCGAAAACAGCTGGAGGCATCAAGGATTTGGGTAAGGAAAATAGAAATGAAAAAATTTGAGCATTTTGACAGTTGTGAATGGTTAGATCGTTTTGACTTGTTGGTTCCTTTTCGTTTTTCGTCTTCCTTATCCAAATCCTTAATTCAAAAACAGCCTAAGAGTTGGGGAAGCAGACCTCTTGCACTGTTGGTTTGCATTGGGCGTGCATCGACTGGAGTGGGAATAATGGGATTGCCTTGGTTAGGCAATGGGCGAGGCGGCGGGTTTGGAGCTGGGGCAGTAGCAGATCTCACCGATTGAATTTTGCCTTTGGAGATGATATAAACACTGCAGAATTCTGGTGCCCCCTTTGATAGACTGGACGGAACATCTGTGGCCTTGAATCTTCTGTCACAGAGGTATAATCATTAACCGTTTTCATGGCAAATTATTGTGTTGAAGTTGTAAATCATTTTGTGTCTAAGAAGGCTATTATGAATCCTTTTTTGCCATTTCGCTCAGCAGGCTAATCACTGGCCGGCACGATCAGCATGGTTGTTTAAGTCAGGCTCTGGTAGTCATGGGAGGAAACTTATATTACAGGTTCAAAGCAAGGTATGAAATTTTGTTTGCAAATATGTTCATGGTGTTCTCTATTCGACAGGTTGCCAGATTTTCTCTATGCGACAGGTTGCCAGATTTTCTATATGCTTAAGAAAGAAAATTAAAGAACTTGCAGATATTGGCAGAACTACAATTATTGATAACCACGGGCAAAAGATTGTGGTAAGGAGTCTAAGGACACAGTAAGGAACAAATTTCTATTGCCATCTGTGTCCAGGAGTTCATGCGACTGAACAGAATTTCGTTGCATTTTTATAAAACGGCAGAAACTTTTCCGTTGACGGCAACAGACTGCAAGTGGAATTTTGAAATTAGAATGTTTCCTATTGGCACTTACTGAAACACACCGGAACAAGTCAAAATGACGCAAAACGAATTGAAATATTGAGTTGTTTGGACACCTATTAGAAAAATCCAACATTGACATTTTCTTTCTGACATTTTCGTATCTGCTGGCTAAGTTTTTGAAACACATCCGAAATGTTTCCGAAGCAAAATTTACTGTGCATCAATAGTGCGTTGAGCGTGCATGCATTTGAGTAGCATCGTGGAAATGAACAATTGCAGTAGTGTGCAAGAATATTACTGGAGGTGGGGAGAAATTACTTGACAAAGCCATGTCTGGAGCAGGCACCAACAACCAGAGCCTCAGTTAAGTTGGCCTTAACATAGTCGCATATGACTTTAGGTACATCTGTGTCCTCCAATATGATTTCTTTACATTTTATCTGCAAGACAATTGAAGAATCATCAGGCAGCAGTGGTTTTTTTTTTTTTAATAACTCGGTGTCCGGGCTAGTTTACATGCACCTCGACTAATTATAGGGGCCCAATCCCACGTCCACTTGCGAGGAGCTCAATTAAAGTCGGGGCTGAAGGAACAATTTCAATGCAACACTAAATAAGAATTTGAAGAAAATAGTTCAAAAGGGGAAAAAAACCTACATCCTTTCGTGTACAAAAGGCTCGGAAGGGGAGGAACAACTCCTTGGCTTGATTGTCAACTTGGGTTTTGAATGCTTTCGCAACTCCATCGTTTAAATCAGAGACAGCAACTTGATTTCCCGCTGCATAAATCAACAAAAACAGTTAATAGCATAATACACTCATAAATTCTTTTATAAACAATATTACGACGAAAAACTCATGTAACTTAAACTTAATTTCAGCAGGGTAATATTTGAACTCAGGCGATACATGTGGTAAGACCGCGCCTTAGCTACTAGACTGATAGCCAACAGGGCCGGCCCAAGCGTTTTGAGTACCCTAGGCCTAATCGAAAAAATGTGCCCTAAATTTTTTTCCAGCAACAATCACAATATGAGAAAGCCTTAAAGTTTGAGTAAATTTGATTGTATTGTTCTAATTTGTAACTTGTTACGAATAAAGTCATAAAGATTCGGATTTCAAAATATATATATATCAGGCTTAGGCCCTTTAACTAATATTGGGCATTTTTTTTAGATTGTGCCACAATAGTTTAGGCCCTTTGTAATTCATATTAGGTCTTTTTTTATTTGGGTAAAAAAGAGTCATAGTCTAGCCCATTTTTAAAAAATGTTGGAGTGCCCCCAAAATTGACCCTTTTCGGAGTGCCCTAGGCCCTGGCCTTGTGGGCCTTGGGCCTGGGCCGGCGCTGATAGCCAATAAGATGTTTAACGATGTCCGCGAACTATAGGAGAAAATGAAAACCAAAGTGCAAATTTACAAAATGCTATTCCTCCAAAAACTATCTGAATTTAGATTCATGGCAATAATAATGAGTCTAATGTGTACATGTATTGCCATGCAATATAAATTGGTTGTTTCAATGCCTGGGGATTTATTCATTTTTGAACCAAAATCATAAGAGCCCTGGTATGAAACGGAAAAAAAAACAGGAAACGGCACAGGAAACGACAGCTGGTTTTTTTTCCTGTTCCAAACACTTTCCGAAATTATAATGGAGAGAGAGAGAGAGAGAGAGAGAGAGAGAGAGAGACTTGGTGTGGGAATGGAGGCAGGTCTTTGCTTGACATGGATAAGAGTAACAGTTTGGCCTTTGGAGAGGAGATTATCAATAGTCCATTTGAGAGCATATTGGCTGCTCTTGTCCTTGTCTATTGCCACCGTTACAGCTTCATCCCTCCTCTCTCCACCGCCGTTATTGTTCACGTTCCCGTTCGCATGTCCGTTCCGATTCCCATTCCCATTCCCATGTCCTCTTTGGTTCCACATTAATTCAACCTCTCCTGTTTATTTTCCACCCCCTCTCAATCAAATAGAACTCTCTCTCGCGCACGCGCTCGTTCTTGATGTTGATCTTTTGGACAAACAGTTACCTAATCTTTCAATCATGGAGATGGAATCAACCTGTCTCTCGCAATATAAACGGAGACAAAAAAGGATTTATTTTGACTCACTTTTCTTTTGGAAGGACAATATTAGGAGTGCCGTTGAGGTGGGGGGAGGGGGGAAGTCATTCCATATTATGCGGGACAGCACTTGCAATTTTGCACAACAGCCATATATGTTGGCCATTTTTGTCTGTGATTTGGCAATTTGTGTTTTTTTTTTAAATGAAAGCTAATTAAAGTGAAATTAGATATTTACATTCTAATATTCATTCTCTATTGGGAACTAAAGCATATTAAAATCTACCATTTAATTGGCTAAAATAGCAAGGGTAACAATGCAAATATCTCTTGCTGAGCATGTCAAAATCTGTTTCAAGATTTTTTCGTAAACAATGCAAATATTCTTTAAGATTATTTGTTTGTTGTGTGGGTCGATACTAAATTGATGGTTATCGATGAATATGCACGTTATGATATTTATATATCGTAACATGATACTATGAAATTATCTCTCACAAGCTCGCAAGTTTGATTCCCACTGCTAGTGAAACCTTGGAGCCAGCATCGATTCCATTCTCTTCCTCATCGAGTGGTAAGCGTGGGCAACGAAGCACGCATAGTGGGGGCGCGAGCCTTTAGTTGTGTCCTCAATCGAGGGACGGCCCTACTTACTTCTTGCTATTTATCCATCATCTGAAAGTTTATCCAATCGTTAGCTTTTAATCCGGAAATAGTTGAAGTGCGTATAAGTTGGCCAAACCCCTGATTATAAAATTAAAAAGAAAAATGAATGGTAAACGTACAAAATTAAGTGATAGGGAAATTTGGTCCATCACTCACACCCACATGCACATTCTAAACTAGGGGGCCAACGCAGTGACTCCACCACCTTCTATCCTGGATTTTCTCTATACCTCTGCACATCTTACTACGGAACAATACTACATACATAAACATTTGTGCCAGATTCATGCAACATATGTGTTCAGAATCATCCGATGCAAGACGATCCTCCCGAGCACGTCTATGCCCATATATGCACGAGTGTCCGTATACGTACACCGGCTTTTTGTTTACAATGTGCATGTATTTTTATATGTTGTTGTGCTTTTCGTTGCTTTTGTATTGTTACATTTTAAATCCGTAGCAATGTTGTGAAGGCTCTGGCATGCTTTAAATAGTTCCATCCAAGGACATACAAATGTAGAAAAGAAGCGTGAAAAGCGTCTTCAAAACACATCTCAACCTATTGAAATTTGCGAGTGAGAGGTTTGATGATATATAGCAGTTGGGGATGGCCTTGGCTTTGGGGATTAATTGAAGGGACTCAAGTGTGATGAGTGGTCTGTTAAGCAAGTATTTATATGCAGTAGTTATTTTATAATTTTATTGGGACGAAGCTATGAAGGGGAGGTGGCACGTGCCACCTCTGGTTTGAAAATACTACCGGGAAATAAAAAAAATGCAAAGAACAATAACAAATACAAAGAGGGGAGAAGTTTGAACCAGGAGCTTTATTTGTGTCACGAATTTGGACTTTGCCTCCAGGGTTTGACTCCCCCTGCAACCAAGTGAGTGGGTTTTCAATTATTTCCTAATTCCTAGCTACTCCTGTAAGCGCGCGCTCTCTATCTCTCTCTCCCCCTCTCCCAAAAGGTTGGCAATTTTTTTATTAATAAAATTGGAGAGGAACATCCACATTTGAACATTAAAATTTTGCTCAAAATCTAACATTTTTACTGCATTTTTTTTACGGACTATGGTGGGCATTAATGTACAATGATAATGAATTCAAAATTATGTCGATTAACATATTTGTATAAATAAGTTACGGATTACTCATTTTTTTACACGTAGAGTGAAATAGAGATTCTTATTGGCTTCGGCATCCATGAAACTTGTTAATTTATTGAATATTTGTGGTGTTTGCTAAGGGAAAAAGCAGAAAGCGGCGACGGTTGAAGCTACTGGTCAATTTTATGTTGCGACCAAAGAAAGATTAATTGGGGTGCACACGGTCCAGATTGGGCTGGTTCTGTAGAAATTTTGTAACCGTACCATTCCAACCGGTTCTAGAAAATTAAGAACCAAACCAACCAATATACGTTTAGAATCTATCCACATCCAAAATGCAAGACCGGGCTAGTTTTGGTTCTGTTCCGATTCTACCTGATTATCGTTGGAACACTTTTTCACAACACATGAACTCAAAAGATCATTTAGAATTTGGAGCACCAAATAACTCATAAAATAATTATCGGATTTTATGAGATTCGAAACCAAATATGGTCCACAAGATACACAAAGTACTTGACATCTACCGTCAATAAAACAGCTCCTAAAATTGATGAAAACAACAAATAAAGTAGCTTAAACAAGAATGAAATAGTCTAAAAACGAGAAAGTAAATTTAGCAGCATGTCTTACTACGGAATTAAAATTGAAAGTTGAGTATTAGTATGGTCAAATAGTTACAGTACTTTATTAAATACTTCCTAACAAAATAGATATCTATTCTAGAAAGACATAAAAGAAAGTAAGGGGGAAAAATATTAATTAATTTACTAAATCAAGATACATAATTATGTAATTCGATTTTAACAGTGGTTTTTAAATTGAGAACTAGTAGCCGAATCATAATTACCAAATTCTTATTATTTCATAACCACAAGCAGATCAATGAACCGCATAACCTAACCAAATAGAATGGTTCGCTCCGGATCGAGTCGGTTTGGTGGTTATATCGGTTTTCTTATGCACCCCTAAAGATTAATATCGTAATGTCTTGTATTTGAATACCATAAGAGAATTGGAGGAAGCTTTTGTTTATTTTTCACAAAAAAAAAAACCATAACAAAATCTAATTACTCCAAACGATCGATTTCCTAATTAATTTTTTTCTTCATATTTTTCTACATAACAGTTACTAGTTTTTCATTTAACGGTGCCACCCCGTAGCCGAATCCTAATTCCGTCCGTGATTAATTTGTTTGTTGTATGGAGTAGTAGCTAGTGAATCTGAGCAGGAGAGGGCAGTGAGTTTTGTATCTTGAATCTTCCTCTTTCATTTCTCTTTCTATCTCGTCCTCTCTGAAATTCATCTCCCCATTGTATCTCGTACACCGCCTGTTTGGCTTGGCCATTAAGGCTTTAATAACACCCAGGAACTCTTTGAATTCCATTACATTTATCATTTCATTTCCCTTTCTCCTTTTGAGTTTATTAACTGAAAGCGGGAGTGCAGAGCATTTTGAAAAATTATGTGACTAAGGTAAAGACGAAGAGAGAGTCAGAGAGCACGAAAACAATTAATATGAATGGTTTTGTAGTTTTTTTCCTTGTGGTTATTTGAGACATTTCTTCACAACTTTCATTTCGGGGTAACAAAAATACGTTAAGCGTATTTATGGAATAAAAAAATTAGATTTTGGCATAATGACAAACAATCCGAGAGCCACAAAAATACACGAGTGTCTATATATGTCTTTTTGTATTTCGAGCCACAAAAATTTCGTGAACCACCACAAAATCCTGTAATTGAACAACAAAATTGTGTAATCGACCACAAAAATCCGAAAACATCCCCGTATTTTCAGTAGCGTTACACATTTAATTTCCTTTTTTTTTTTTCCCCAGAAGCCTCCATTGGTCATTTAACAAATTTTTTTTATATATATACATAATTTATATTAGATGACAACAGAAATAAAAATGTTTTTCCCCCACCCCACAAATTTACATCACAAATATTGAAGCATTTCCCATCCTCCCCTACCCCAACCTAGACTTCCAAAAATATTTATAATCATTTTATCTCAAAAGAAACTAAACAAAGAATTAAAAACCCTTTACAATTTCTTTTGGAAGCCACCCCCCCCCCCCTCTCTCTCTCTCTCTCTCTCAAATATTGATGGTGAAATCATCAGATACCTCTTGCAGACTTCACATCTCCTTCACTTGTATAAGATGAGTAGAACTCTTCATCATTATCCTTCTCTTTTACCTCTTGAATCCTCTCAACAGCTTCCTCCATATCCAATCTCTTCTCCACATCACTCTCAGCACCACACATTCCTATCTTCAGCAGCTTCACCATCTCGCCTTCACAGTTCTTCACCAATCACCACTCCCATGTCCTTATCAAACACTACCTCCTTCCGGCCGGAATCCTCGCGAACTAGTACCGACTCAACCCAGCTCACCAAATCCGTATCGCTCCCTTTCCCTTGCTGCGAAATGTTTGCCGGGAATTTCCCGGTTAGGATCTCCAGTATTAGGATCCCGAGGCTCCAGACGTCGGTTTTCTTCGTTACCCGGTTGTTCAGCTTGTACTCCGGGGATTTGTACGCCACCAGGACGTCTTAGGCGTGCTCTTGGTTCACTATGGGTACTAGTGCGTAGTCGGTGAGGAGAGGCTCATAGGACTCGTTGAGAAGAACATTTGAGGATTTTAGGTGGCCGTGAGGTACGATTAGGGTGGGGAGCTCATTGTAGAGGTAAAGAAGGCCCTTGGCTACTCCTTTGATGATTTTCAACCGGCTCGGCCAGTCAGGGCATGGTTGGCCATGCGAACGATTGCCTGGAGAAACAAAAATATTCGCTCAATCAATAATAAGTTTAAGCCTTTCACATAATTTAAGACTGAACACTACTACTTCATCCGTCCCAATTTGATAGTCCATTACGAAATTACGTGTAATTTTCAAACTAACAAATAATGTATTTATCAAAAAAAATTTGAATTTTTTTCGCACCGTATTAAAGTTTTCAATGAGATCTATTAAACAAGATCCATAATGCATATTTTTTGAGGTTCACATTAAAAGATATAAGCCGTTGAAAATGGCATGCAGTCCCAAAATGGACTATCATTTTGGGACGGAGGGAGTAGTACTTATATTGCTTGTATATAATTAACCAAGTGCGCGTAAGCCAAGGTTTTAAATAACAGTATTGGGACACGGGACACAAGTAACAGTCACGGTCGAGGTGTAACGGTATCGGAAGTAAGGAAAAAAAAGAAAAGAAAAGAAGGGAAGTATCGAAGGATATGTAGCGGGAATCGGGTTGTATCGGCATTCGGCAAGCCCTGCCCCAAGATTTGCTCAACCAATGTTTTAAGCCTTCCTAAATCCTAACTTTACGAGGAGTAGTAGGATCCCGGAAAACTTTTCCTGAAATCATTCAGAAAAGAGAAATAGACAGCTCAAATTCACATCTTATGGATTTGAGCCGTCCATTTTGAAAGGAATTTAGCCGGTAAACGCAGCGGAAAAATAAATTTTACCGATTAAACTCTTCCCAAAAACTTGCTTGTGATGTATATACAAAATATAAGAATAAGAACAAGAAGAAGTTCATACCCTTTTGTAGAAATCTTCTACTCTAGATGAGAGTATGGAGATCCTCCTTTGATCTTGGCTCTAATTTTTCAA
>JAXBDA010000054.1:0-138368 GCA_036023075.1 Gaultheria prostrata | reverse complement strand
TCCACCCCTTCCCTCCCATCCACCACCTTATCCCCCCTCCTCTCCTCTGCCTCTGTCAACCCAGCCACCACCTCATCCCCCATCACCTCCCCCACTCCGCCGCCCTTCTCGGCCACGCAAGCCCCAGGTGGAGAATCCAAACCCTTCCTTATCCCCACCAGATCATCCCCAAGCTTCTCCTCCCCCCACGGATCCTCCACGCAACTCCGCCCCTCTTCTTCTTCTTCAGAATTACTAGAAAAGACTGAGGCGGTGCATGACCCAACGGCAGTGGCGGCTTTGAGGAATGCTTCTCTTATGGAATCCGGTGGGAGTGCGCAGTCTTCAAGGCCAGCGTCATCTAGACACGGTGGTCGGATTTTGTCTAGCAAGCCCTGTGCATCCCTCGTTGCTTCCATTGCAGTGAAAACCCTAGCCCTAAAAAAAGATTGAACGATTAAGAATAAGGGAAAATGGTCCCACGATTTAAGTGGCACTTCCTTTCTTCTTTTTTGTTTTGATAGGAGCACACCTAGTAGTGCTAGAAACGCAGTTGCGCGCAAGGCGTGCTTATTAGGCCCATTGCAATAAGGATGCTTGTTACTTTGCATAGGCCCAGTACACTTATACTTCAACCAAATCAAGGTTCCAAAAATAACGAATCATATAGCAGGAAAAACAGAGTAACCAAGATGAAAAACAAACCTAAACATTCATCCTACTACAGTCTTGCAAAGTAGAGAAAAAATTCAGTCCTTGGCAAACAATAAAACAATAAGTTGAATCTGATATATTCTGTAACATCTCCATATATCATATCAAGCAAAGCGAAAGAAAAATTCCAAGATACTGTGTTTTGCACAAGTAGATCACAAGATATCACATGCCTACATTCTACCATTAATCCTCATGCCTCCTGATACAGCAAAGGAATTGACGAAGTGAATCAATTACCAAAAGGTCCAAAACACAAATTTCAGTTAGTAAACTGCATTCACAAACGCCATGCTCATAGCAATGAAAACTTTATGGTCAACATTCAGAACGAACTTTTTCATCCATTATTTTTTTGTTTGCAATAGACAGTGAAGCAATTACCAAAACATAAGTTTCAGATACTAAATTGCATTCACAAACACCATAGAAGTGTAACCTCTCTTTTTTCGTTCTGTCAATGTCCAATTAACTAAATTCTACAATCCAGCCAACAGTCAAAATCCCTAATCAAAATCGAGCTCAATCCCTATCAAATTCGAGCTCAACAGCAATTATCTTTGGATAAATTGATACTTTCAGTTGCTAATATTGTTTTCCAAGTGCTTTAATATTGAATAGATGTCCTTGTTACCGCCTCTCTCAATGACTTAGAAAGTGAATCCTGGTATTTCTATACGCACTTCACACCTATTTCATTGATGCATAAGGCCAAAAGGCCACTTTGCAAAATCCAAAAAAAATTAACCCATTGTAAAGCAAATAGCATCAGATTGGAAGACGTTCACTTGCATTTTGGACAAACCACCAAAGTAAAAATAATCAGTTCATTACCATAAGATGTACAAGTACGTAGGTACTGAATGCACACTTCAAATCAAATAGATTAACCAAGAATTAAAGAAAAATCCATTTTCTTCTAGCATACAACACTACAAGAGAGCCGCTTCTACAGAGGATTTAGCTAATCAGTTGGATCTCATTTAGGCTTTTGATATAGCCTTAAAATAAGGAAAAACAAATACTAGTAACTACCTTTGATTTCATAAATTAGCAGGACAGAGATTGAAGCACCAAAAAAAGAGGTATCGAAAAGGGAACCTAAAATCATTGACCTCCTAAAAGCAGAAATTTCCTAACGTAGGGCAAAAGAGAAAAAAACAAAAGAAACGGAATATCGATGGAAATTTCAGAAGGCAAACAAACCTGACGAGAAGAACAGCTCGATCGGATTTGTTCAATTACTTCCACCAAACGACGTTCGCCGAGCTTTGGGAATTTGATTTGATTTCTTACCTCAGAGAAACGGGAGAAGAAAGGAAGAAGATAGAGCCCCGAACGTCGTCGTTATATTACTGCCGGACCACTTAAATAATGGGACGACGAGGCCAGACTAGTACAATTTCGGGCTCATTAACCGATTTAAGCCTTTTTTATAATTTTATTACAAAAAAGGCTTTTTCTTGTAAACCGACACGATGGACGAACCAAAAATATGAACAGTAAACGACCCACGGTGCGGCTGTTTAGGATTTGTTTGTCAAGGCGTTGTTTCCCAAACGAAATCGTGATAAAATCAATAAATGAGAAAAAAAATTGATAAAATTTAAGATTTTTTAATGCGATAATCTCATATTTTATCAAACTTCTTTCTTATTTGGTCACTTAATTTAATCAAATTTTGATTTTATCCTGATTTTATCGTTTGGAAAAGAAAGCCGATCTGAATTTGTCCAATTATGCCGGTCAAATTACTAGCCCTTATCATCTCGCCAAAGCCACCAGCCATTTAGGTTAACAAAATGCTACCCACAATTCGATAGGAGGAAAAAAACACTAACGCTAACTGATTAGATTGTCCGACATCGATACTGAGCGGTTTTTTTTGTTTGTTTTGTTTTGTTTTTGTTTTTGTTTTTGTTTTTATTTTTCTATTTGTTGTATTTCGGATTTGCAGTGTCTATGAATCAAGCACATATCGTTGACTTTTATCTATAATAGTTGGCGCCTCCGTGCACCCACAGAGTCTCGTGCTCATTGTTATGTTGTGGTTTTTAAATTAGTTTTGATCGGATTTTTATTTAATTTTTCTTTTAATAAAGACAATTGTTTGTGTTTGGCTTTCTTTTTGTCGTTGTGAACATTTAGGCTGACCATGTTGCTTCATTCCTCTCTATCAACGTTCTCATGCAGCTTGTCGATTTTCTGGGCTGTAAATTTCCATCAACACCAACCAGATGACGGTGAAAATGAAGAATCCATGTGAGATGAATCTTGGATCATTCATGAGACCAAACCATGGTGGATGGTGATACGTCAGAATGACTCCCGAGAGGATTAGGACAATAGGAACAAAGAGTAGCCAGAAATCGTACCTATCGCCTTGAATCAACATTTCTCTAGATTTTTTTTGTAGAGAAACATAGTGATACAGATTACTGAGTACAAAAGTTCGAAGTGGCCAAGGTTTTGAGGAAGATGAAACCGGGTAGGGCCTTAGGACCTGATGGTATTCGGTATTCCTATTGAAGTGTGGAAAAGTCTAGGTGAAGTGAGGGTGACTTGGTTAAAAATGTTGTTTAACAAGATTATTATGACTAGGAAGATGCTCGACGAATAGAGAAAGAGCACCCTTTATACCTATATATATCAGAATAATTTTTTCCAATTACCTTCAGTTTGCCATAATTTTGCCCGACAGGCGGAAGGCTGGGAATGGGCGATGCCTTCGATGATTGGTTGATTGAGAAAATTCAGCTTTTTTGCGTAGGTGATCTGTAGTTTCTTCAGGGATCAAGCGGATAGAGCAGGCTACTTTGAGAAACTTCTTGAATTAAATGTAATAAGTCTGTTATCTTTTGGTTAATTATTGAGATAATCGCTTCTGTGCTTGAAGTTCTTGATACCGTGTAATACAGAAGACAATTCATGTTTTCTGCTGGTTTGAACTCAAATTTGCCAGTATCACCTTAACCGGTATCCAAACCACTACTGCACTACGTACAATGTGGGTGGTGATAATGCCAACACCGTTTCTGTTCTCAGAAAGAGTAGCAATCCTAGGATTCCTTGAAATTTTGTTAGCACCCAGCTTATCTTCTCAGACTGTTTTTGGAGGACTGGAAATGAGTGTTCTCAAATCGAAAGCAGGATAACAAGCGAAACTCAGAAAAGGAATACTCGAAAAAAAAACTCTCATGCTCATGCTAGTCTTTCCAAACATTACATAATTCAAATTGCACGAGACAGAAGCTTTGACGCCAAGAAGCTCCAGAGCTCCATTGACGATTTATATCCGATCAGATGGGTAAAAAAAAAAAGAACTCAACATCTGCTTATTGTAAATTGTAGTTTCATTCTCATTAGTCCAAGAAGACCTTCAAGGATTCAAGTCTGTCTTTCCTAAATTATCCGATGCAAAGCCGTCGTCTACAATATCGAGAAAGCTCAACGACCAAATTCCCGTTCAACAGAAGATGCAAAGCGTCACCATTTAACACACCTAGCTAACATAGAGCTTTGGCCGCTTCAACTACAGCCTCCACGGTGAGTCCAAACTCCTTGTATATCTTATCCGCCGGGGCACTGGCTCCAAAATGGTCAATCCCGATTGCCTTTCCCTTGCTTCCAACAATCTTCTCCCACCCAAAAGTTGACCCCGCCTCAATACTTACCCTAGCAGAAACACCAGCTGGTAAAACACTTTCCTTATATGAATCGGATTGCTCATCAAACAACTCCCAGCAAACCAATGACACGATGCGAACAGTCTTTCCGCCCTTCCTCAGCTCATCCCCTGCTTTGGCAACAATTTCTAGCTCCGAACCAGTTCCGACCAAGATAACATCCGGTTTATTACCCACTGAATTGTCAGAAATTATGTACCCGCCCTTCTCTACTCCGGCTATTGATGTTCCGGGAAGGTTAGGTAGTTTCTGGCGGGATAGAGCAAGAACTGAGGGTCTCTTTCTGTTAAGCACAGCGACTTTGTATGCACCAGCAGTCTCAGTGCCATCAGCTGGACGGAGCATTAGAATATTGGGCATGGCCCGAAAGCTAGACAAGTGCTCGATGGGTTGGTGAGTGGGCCCGTCTTCTCCCAATCCGATTGAATCGTGAGTCATCACATAGATAACACCGGCTTCGCTCAAGGCAGAGAGCCTCATGGCACCTCTCATGTAGTCGGTGAAGACAAAGAAAGTTGCACAGTAGGGGATTAAGCCAGGGGAGTGGAGAGCGATGCCATTGCAAATGGCACCCATGCTGTGTTCCCTAACTCCGAATCGGACATTACGTTCCTCTGGGGTTTCTTTTTGGAAGTTGCCAAACATTTTCAGCAGTGTCATGTTGGACGAAGCAAGATCTGCACTGCCGCCGAGAAGTCCTGGAAGGACTTTTGCTAGGGCATTAAGGCATTGCTGAGACAGATTCCGGGTGGCGTCTGCGGGGCTTTCTGGAGTATAAGTCTGGCAAGAAGAGATAATAACCATCAGAACAACCACATTCATTCATAACTATAGCAATTTGATACCATAACTACTAGTAGGCTAAGGAAGGAATATTGTCCATTATTAAAGAGAAGAATCTCAAGAAAATTCAGAGTTGGGCAACCAAATCCCTCTCATGTGGCAAGATTCAGTTTATTCAATCGATCCTTTACAGTATTCAAGTTTATTGGAATGTTAAGTAATATAATCCCACATCGCTTGGGGATAGAATGGATGATCACTTAATATAGTGTTGGGACCTCTCCACTCATTGCCAATTGGTTTTGAGTTGAATATAAAGTTTCCACATGGTATAAGAGCGGGGCCTATGCCACCCCACATGTTGAAAATTCGCAATCCACACCCCGTGATGACAGACTAGCCAAAAAGGCTACAGATGATAGACCCAAAAAGAAGCTACATGTTACAGATCTCAAATGCGGCAGCACATGAGGGAGATGTTAATATAGTTCCCAATTGCTTGGGGATGGAATGGGTGATCACCTAATATAATGTTGGGATTTCTCCACTCATTGCCAATTGGTTTTGGGTTGGATATAAAGTCTCCACAGAGTACTATTTTCTTGATTCCTACTAAAGTGCTTAAAGAAGTCAAGAGTACCCTCATGGCATTTCTGTGGCCTGGTTCGGATCTGAATCGTAAGTGTGCCAAGGTTACTTGGGCTGATATATGTTGTCCAAAGAAGGAAGGAGGGTTGGGGTTTAGAAGATTGAAGGAGTGGAACACAACAGCTATTATGAGGCACTTATGGGCCCTTTGTTTGAAAGCTGATTTGCTATGGGTAAAATGGATTCATTCCTACTCATTGAAGGTCAGAATATTTGGCATATGTCCATTCCTAATGATGCTTAATGGACCCTTCGAACGGTTCTCAGAGTTAAGATTTTGGGGCAGCCCCTTATCAGATATAATATAATTCTACCTTTCTTTGGCTGCATAATTGGCACCCCTTAGGGCCTTTATACAATAGGTTTGGTGATTATGTTGTTTTCGACCTTGGGAGATCTATCAGAGCTAAAGTCTCTTCTATAACTCATAATCGGCAATGGAGATGGCCAAGGATGAGTCTTTGCAGATTCTGGACCAGATACCGTTACACCTTCGGCCTAATGAGGACTCGGATGATTCTATTTCCTTGATCGCTCATCCAAGTGGAAGATTTACTTTCGAGTCTGCCTGGGAAGCTACTAGACGCACGAATCCAGTTCAAAATTGGTATAGTGTGGTCTGGTTTGGCAAGCATGTGCCCAGATGGACTTTTATTCTATGGTTGCTGTCCAGCATAGACTCAATACTACTGAGAGACGGCTGAGTTGGGGTCTGAATGTCAATGATGACTGTTCTCTGAGGAGGGGGGAAAGAATCTCACAAGCATTTATTCTTTTGTTCTTTCTCCAGATTGGTTTGGCAAATGGTGTGAAGCAAGACTGGAAATTCTACTGGCACTTGGCAACTTAATGAAAACGTGGACTGGTTTGTGAATGATGTGCAAGGGAAAGGGTTCAGAAGTATTGCCCTTAGATGGTCTTCGGCTACTTCTGTGTACCATATCTGGTGGGAGAGGAACCAGAGGATCTTCATGGCTGCAACTGTGGATCAGATTTCTTCCTCAACTATTACTAGTATTATGAAGTTTCTTAGCTCCAGTAGATTGGTGAAACCATCCCGCATGTGCAGCTTGGGGATCACCAGGTTTTGTGCTAAGATCAGGCAAACTGTTGCTTCTTGTTTTGTCCGTCTGTAACTTTCTTTTGAGTGTGCTGGCTTGTAATCTGGCCTGTTTCTCTCCCCTTGATTTTTTTGTTGTTTGGATCCCTATGGTGAGCTGCTTTGCTTGGCAAGGGGATAGGATAGGTTTGTTTCTCAGGTATTATTCCTGTTTGCCGTAAGGTTTATAACGTTCTGATAGTTCAAGGTCGTAGAAAAAAAATGGCAACATAATAACCAACCATAACCTACGAGCAGCGACACACTTGATTGATAACCATTCAACTTTATCAACCAGAGACAATGGGGACACGTGGGACATGACGGGATACCTAAAGGGTTATCGTCGAGCCCTAACACATCTCTCTCTCTCTGTGTCTTGATGTTTGTCTCTGTGTATATATCATAATAGATAGGCAGCCTGTAGATATAATTTGTCTAACATATATATACAATATATCTTACAGATATGTGCATGTGTATATGTTATTATATATCTCTATATATTTTGCAATTTAAGCATGGAAAAAAAATATTAATATAGGGAGTATATATATTGCCGTGTCCCCCGCGGTGTCCGTATACAGTTTTTTTAAATTACTGTGTCTGTGTCTGTGTCCGTGCTGCATAGATTGCTATGTAAAAATTAGTTGCTTGTAGGCTGTACCTGTAGCAAAATACTTGCCATATTAAACAAATGAAAACCCTTCTTATAAAAATTGATTAGTATCACCCATTAATGAGGAAAGTACGCAAATGGAAATCCACTCACAGGAAGTGCCTTTTCCCAACCAGCAGGGAACTCCCCGCTCATGAGCAATTTCAACTCTGCTGCTTCTTTTTCGTACTTCTTTTCATACTCTGCAAACTTGGCATTCCATTCCGCTTCAAGAGCAGCACCATCAAGGATATGGCGACTCCAGTGCCTGTCAATCGCAAGCAGTTCAATGTGAGACGCAAACTATAATTCTAAGGGCACAGGGCACATAACCTTAATTATGATTACTTTTTGACATCCTCTGGCACATGGAATGGCTCGTAAGGCCACCCAAGGTTCTTCCTTGTGGCATCAACCTCTTTAGCACCCAAGGCACTCCCGTGCGCGCTGTACGAGTTAGCCTTGTTTGGGGAGCCATAGCCAATAGTGGTTGTAATCTGTAAAGATCGATAAAAAGGAAATATCACAAAACTAAGCAATGAAGGTCAATGAGAGAAAACTTCAAAGATTTTACTATTATCAATTGAGAGACTAGACCTTGATTAAAGTAGGCTTGTCTTTGACAGCTTTAGCTTCTTTAATTGCAGCACGAATGTCATCATACCCAGTGTTACCATTCTTCACCCATATAACATGCCATCCAAGACCCTCAAAGCGCATCTCAACAGTCTCGGTAAATGCGATTTCTGTGTCACCGTCAATGGAAATGTGATTATCATCATAGAATGCAATCAGCTTGCCAAGTCCCCAGTGTCCAGCAAGGGAACAAGCTTCATTTGCGATTCCTTCCATTTGACAACCATCCCCGAGTATTGCATACCTAAGGAAACCACGGTACCATTAAGTCAACTACCCTAGGCTCTCGATTGTGAAGTAGATAAAGAAGCATAAGAAGTGGTATGAAGAACGAATAAATAAGGGAACAAATCAATCCTAGTACTCAACAGACAAGCAGATAACAAGGTTAGGAAAGGAATGTGAGAGATTTTACATATAGTGATCAACAATCTCATTGTCAGGTTTGTTGAATCGGGCAGCCAAATGCTTCTCCGCCATGGCCAGGCCAACAGCATTAGCAATACCCTGACCAAGAGGTCCTAAACAAGGAGTGGAAATGCATACTATACATCAGAATATGAGAAGAAGAAAAGATCGCATGGGGTAACCCATGACAGTGACTTAAGTTGACTTCCAAGGAATATGAGCTAACCAGTTGTGACTTCAACACCCGGTGTCTCAAAGTTCTCCGGGTGACCAGGTGTTTTGCTCCCCCATTGACGGAAAGATTTCAAGTCTTCTTCCTGGTTTTGTCATTTGAACAAGAAACCCAATAAGCATCCAAATAAAACTTTGAAGTTTGAAGTTTGAAGTTTAAACAATGTGTTTATAGAACAATACAAGTGGAGAAAAGCAAGTTAAAAATATCAACTGTATCAGAAGCCTTAATATTTCAGGCATAAATACAGAATGGTGGAGATGACTAGTATGTTTTCTTCTTGATAAGCAAAGAGCTACATGAAAAACAAATAGAAGCGTATTTAAACAATACCATATCTTCCAAGACTTCTCATTTTCAAACAACGTTGCCCCTGGCTATAAGTACCCGAGAGTAACAACCTTTCTGTCTTTGCATTTTATCAGCAATTGAGTTGCACGCAAACTTTTACACAATCGGATTCAACCTCCAGCACTTGTTCACAACCCAGTCGACCATACAACCATAGTACATGCCAACAGTTTTTAATTTCTACTTCACCGAGCCTATTTGCAGCTAGAACTTTTATCACTATCAGCAAATTAAAGAAGCTAAAACACAAGCAATCGCTGAACCATTACTTCAACAAACGATAGAACACCATCTACACTAAGATTATGTACACCCGCTGTAAGAAAAACAAAAACCAAGCCTTTGTCCCGTTCAATTGGAGCCAGCTACATGTGTCTTTTTCGGTCATTCTTCTCTACCAAGGGCTGTATGCTCGGCATAAGTTATTTCTTTTACCGCGGGCATCACATTTTTTATTCAGCCATTCCCCCATCCTAGCATTTCCATTCACAGTATTACACTATTACTGCAATGCTTTGTCTTTGTTACATCATACCAAATAATGAGTTTCCCATTTGATAAAATCTGCTAAAAGCTGCTGATTTTAGCAGATGAGGAAGGATCTTAGCTAAAATCAAAGATTTTTGGGAGAGATAAAATCAAAGATTTTTAGCAAATGGCTTCCTCGTAATATCTATAATAGACCGAAACATCTATAATATCTATAAAACACTCCATCGAGTTGCGCGTAAGCTAACCGGACATCCGATTATGAATGACAAATCGAATTTAAACCATCCAACACCAAACCAAAACTAAAAAAAAAAAGGCTACAAATATACCTTAACACTGTCATAACCAGCAAGATGCAGAAGAGCATACTGCAACATACACCCATGTCCAGCAGACAGCACAAACCGATCCCGATTGAACCAATACGGATTCTTCGGATTGTACCTCATGACCTCATCGTACAACACGTGTCCAACCGGGGCACAACCCATGGGCAGACCCGGGTGACCCGAATTCGCCTTCTCGACCGCATCCACCGACAGGAACCGGATCGTGTTGACGGATTTGTCCACCAATGCGGCGGCGGCATCTTCGGTCTTCTCCACGGCCTGCACCGCCGCCCTGACGACGGTGGCGGCGCGTGATCCCGACCTCTTTACGCCCGTGGCGGCGGAAGAGAGAGAGATGGAGGTGGGTTTGGATCCGGGTAGGGCGAGGCGATTGGATTGTGGGTGGGTCGAGGTGGGATTGGGGGAAGAGCGAGAGAGGAAGGATTGGGAGAGAGAGGACGTGGAGGTAGCCATGGTTAGAGAGAGAGAGAGAAGCAGAGGTACGAGTTTCTTCCTCGATGTATATATATATATAATCTGTATTTGCTACGGTACTACCAACTTCTTGTAAATAATGAGCGAGGTTGGTGAAGAGGAGAGAGAGAGACCAACAGATTTTTGAAGGTGGGAGCAGAGGCACGAGGTCAAATGTAGGAAATCGGACGGTTAGATGGGTAGGGGCTAGGGAATCGTGGCCGTTGGAGTTTCGGTAGGATTAAGGGAAAGTGATCGCTTTGTTGTTGTCCAATGTTGTCTCTCGTTTTGTTTGGTAACTTATTTTGGCTTCCTGGTTGGTTTCTCCGCCCTCTCATAGAGTGATCTGGGGTATCCAATATCCGTACTGATCCAAATTGTTCTTATAGTAGCGACCCCAATTATGAATCATTTATAATCTGTACTTGAGATTAGATTTGTAAAATTTATTGAGTAGATTATTTATGCAAAAAATCAAATTAATTGATTATTGGTACTCATATGTTCAGATACTATTCATATGGTTGGCCACAGGGTTGACCCAAGGTATTTGGATGTCCTAGGCCTAATCCTGAAGTGGTGCCCTATATTTTTTTATAACTAACAAAACTGGAATTAGTTGTTTATATAATTATTTTAGTCTATATTAAACAACAAATGGTGGAGTTGGTTCATCAAGGAGAAGCTGCTCGTCGCGGGCAATGTCGTCTTGTTCCTACGCCACCTGTTTCTCATTGAATGGAGGCGGCAAGGAGTGGCTTTGGTGGCGGCGGTGGGTCAAATACCCGTTAATATTGGCATGTGGGCACTAGCCTCGCTACATGTACCTTTCAATGGTCACATGACCACCGAGAAAAATTTCTTATAAGTTATAATTAATACATGTCAAAATTTTAGGTTAGTTCTCTTTTGAACACTTAGCCCAAATATAAAATGAACAAAAACATAGTATTTTTAAAAGGATCCGTGCATGTGAACTTCTTCACTACATAATTTTCTTAAAAGAATTTGAGTATTTAAGAGTTTTTGCTTTGTGTGTACCGTTGGGCTTCAACAATAACAATTTTTAAGAGCCTTTAAACCTAATTGGACCACTTGTTTCGGCTTCAAAAGACTTCTACTCGACCTAATAATAAAAATTATTGAAGTGCCCCCTTTTTTAGACTATTTTTTGATGCCCTAGGCTTCTTGGGCCTTGCCCAAGGGCCGGCCATGGTTGGCCAATATCCTTTACAAAATACACTGTAAAACAAATTTGTCTAAATTGTTTATTTAGCAATCTCGGATGACCATAATTTTTTGCCCATAATGTGCTAGCTCAACATTCCTGAAAAATTATGGGATCGAAACCATTTATTTTTTTCAGGAATGTTGAACACATTATTGGTTCAAAAAATTATGATCATCGGAGATTGATAGGCACACAACATAGATAATTTTGGTCTTATAGTGTATTCTCCAAATGATATTGGACATTTATCTAAATGATATCAGAACACATGGTTACAAATTTTATTAATCTGATTTTTTACGTGAATGATCTACTCAAAATTCCTGACAAATTATACGGTTCTAATCTTAAATCCAGATTATAGAGGGCTCGCAATTGAGGTCATTATGAAGATGTAGTGACTTTGATCACTACGAGTACTCCAAATCTCCCAAGGAGCCAATAATTTTTTTAAAAAGAGTAAAAACTTCATTAATAGTAGGAGATATTACAAACTGAGTTCAAACAAGCAAAGAGCTAGTGGTTGAACACGAACGGACTTGGGGGTGGTGTTGCACAGCCTTGTGCTGCGCAGCGTGCTGTGCGGCGGCTTTCGGAGCCGTGTCGACGTTGTTCCGACGATCCGAGACGTCCACCGCGTAGAGCTCGTCGAGTACTAGAACCCTACCAAAAATCCACTCGATCGGATATCGTTAAGTGCCTCATCGGAACATATATAATTTGAGAAAAAATGGAACACACATAACTTGAAACACTGGATGAAAACTATCAAACCCATATTTTTCAAGTTATTTGTGTTCCGATGAGACACTTAACGATATTCGATCGAGTTGATTTTTGGTAGGGTTGTAGTACTCGACGAGCTCTACGCGGTGGACGTCTCGGATCGTCGGAAAAACACCGCCACGGCGACGAAAGCTGCCGCACAGCACGCTGCGCAGCACCTCCCCAGATCCGGTTGAACACTCTTCTTTGTAAGGCAATATCACCGAGTCTTTCTTTCATGCCAAACTTCATTAGTGTAACAATGGTCTTTCTTTCATGCTAATCATCATTAGTGTAAGCTTAGCTTCAAAAATGAGGTGTGCTTAAGCTGGCCTAAATAAACCTTTATCGTTGAAAAAAAAGAGATAACTAGAAGTTCTTTTGAGCATCCTGGCCTAACCAAAATTGTCACATCAATTTTTGGTTATCCACTTAGAAGTTTTTAAAAACTTAAATAACCAAAACTTGTCATATCATATTTTCAAATTACAAAATACAATTTTTGAAACTGTTTCTTAAAATAACATTTTGAAAACTTCTTTAAAAAAAAAAAAGGAGTTTTTGGAAAAAACAGTTTTTAAAAGAAAAAATAAAAGAAGAAACAGTTTTTGAAAAACAAAAATGCTGAAAAAACAGGTTTTGTGTAAAACAATAGTTTTTTAAAAATAATTATTGTTGAAAAAAAAAGTATATTGAAAGAAAACAAACAATTTTTGCGTAAAGTAATAAAAAAAATTAAAATGGGGAGTGATTTCCACACCCCAAATTGTTATCCACAACCCCCCTTTTTTGTTTTTTAGTGAAAATTTTATGTGTAAAAATTTCACAAGAAGACAAAAAAAAAAAAAAAAGGGTGTGAGTATCAATTTGGGGGTGTGAATATCAATTACCTTTAAAAATAGTTTTGTTAAATTGTTGAGAGAGAGAGAGAGAAGGTTTTTGTCATTTTGTTTAATGATCGGTTTACTTTGATTGAGTAAATGTGGGGTCCACTAAAATAGGTTATTGACAAAAGGTTGCTAGTTTTGGTTATTCAATAGCCAAAATTTGGTTAGTTGCTAAGGGTATCACCAACGGTACACTCAAAATTGAGTAACCAAAAGTTACCCCATCACCTTTTGATTATCCATGTAGACTCGTAGAGGATGCCTAAAGTTAACAATGTAGAAGTCCACAATGGCATAATCAAATTTGAGTGTTATATCACATTTTCAAAATTCAACTAAATTATTTTCAAAAACTGTCTCTTTTCAATAACTTTTTAAAAACAATTTTTAAAAAAAACAAACTGCTTTCCCAAAAAAGAAAGTTTTCGAAAAACTAAACACTTTTCGAAAAAAAAAAAATTGAGGGAAATAAATTCAGTTTTCCAAAAAAAAAATAAAAAAAAACAAAATAGTTTTCGTAAAAACCGTTTAAAAAAAACAAGCAGGTTTTGAAAAATAATTTTTTGGAAATATTGTTGAGAGAGAGAAGGTTTTTGTGTAATGATGGATGTACGTAATTGAGGAGATGTGATGTCCATTAAATTTGGTTATTGTGAAAGGTTGATGACTTTGAGTATGTAAATTTGTATGAGTATTGGTTAAGATGTTGTTGACTTTGATTATTTCATTGTGAGCACTTTTTTGGCCACACATTGCTAATTTCAGCAATATTTTAGTTGTGAGTATGTCATTGGGAGCAGTGACGGAGCCTGGACTCTAACATGGGGGTGACACTCAAAAGGATCATATATTTAATACCAACAAAAGTACATGTATCATTTAGATTAATCATACGTAATGTCCACAAAAACAAAAAGTATATGTATGGTCGTGAGTTTCCAAGGTTGAGCGGTGATTTGAGTTCATTATGTTAATGTGGTTTGAAGAATACGAGTCTGAGAGCTAAATGTTTGGTCGTGATTGACTAGTGTTGAGAGGCTGGGTAAACAGCAGTGAGTGACAGATGTGAGAAGAGTTATTTGAGGGATTATGACAGGTGTAAATTGTTATTTGTGGTGTAGTTGATAGATATACCATGTGTTATGGTTAAGTAGTCAGAGTCGGTACGTTTGACTTGAGTGTTAATGTGGTGAGGTAGACGACGTGCTTATTAAGTCACAACACGTCTTACTGTTAAGTGCACTTGGTATCAAGGTTATATATGTTATGAGCAAATAAGAGTAATAAAAAGTCGAGGGACGAGTGTTGAGTCCAAAGTTGGTGCAACTAGCAGTTGATGATGTTACGTTAATTATATGGCGGTAGAAGTTTGTGAGGTATAGGCAGAAAAGGGTTATGTGGTTAAATAAAAAAAAGAGAGAAGAAATTGGAGTTGGCGGTTGGTGGTTTTGTAGCTACTAAAATACATTGGACCGTGTGAGAGAATGAAAGTTGCGAGATGTCATTGGTTTACGGGTTGAGGTTTTAGGTTGGAAAGAGCAAGTTTATTTTCTAAGGCATTAGTTTTTGTGAAGCCATTGTAGTGAGAGCATATGTTGAGAGATTTACGTGGGAAGATGAGAAATTGATAAACTTGAAGTATTGCATTTGTTGTTAAGGGTAGAATGTATTTTCTAAGGGGGGGAGAGTTGTAATACCCGTCTCGGATAAATAACATTAATTCGCATTTCGGAGTGTTTAAGAGATTTGGGCTTAAAACTAATAGAAGTGTTAGTTGGAGAGGTGAAGTGTAGTTTGGCATTAGATATTTTCTTTTATTTGGTCTGATCCTATTAGAGTCCTAATCAGAGAGAGTGAGGGATAGAAAGAGAGAAAGAGAGGACGGCAGTAGGAGAAGAAGAAGAAGAAGAAGAAGAAGAAAAGAGGAAGAAGAGAAGGAGAAAATTGGGAAAAACAAGAGGTAAATTCCATGGTTTAAATGTTTAATTCCATTTTCTATATTTAGTTTTCAACTGATTTTGTTCATGAGAATGAGTTTTGGAAGTTGGATATTGGGTTTTCTTTCACAAAATTTGTGGATCATGTGGTTGTGCAAAACAGTGTTTGGAAAAGTTAAATCTGCCATGGTTTTGGCCGAATTTTCAGGAGTGGTTTTCGAACTTGTTATTCTCTGAGATTTTTACAGTAGGTACCCATGGATGTCTTGTGTATTGTGTAAAATTTTCAGAGTTTAATTCGAAGTACAGAAAATATGAAAAATGATTTACCGAGCTGCTGTCAGGCTCGTGTTTGTGCAGACAGCACTGGTAGTCTTTGGGAAAAATGATGGTTGAGGAATTCTGGGCAGTCTTTTGAGCTGTGTTTTTAATAAGTTTTGCTATAGCTAAGTATGATCAATGGAGATGGATCCTTATGGGTCTTTTGTATTAATGTTTAGAGATGATCATAAACTGATGTGGTTTAGCTTGTGGATATGTGACAAGGTGGGTCATCAGGAGATGCAGAAACCGTAAGTTTGGCATACTCCAGTCGAATCGAATGTGAGTGTGTTTGACATGGTTATGTTCAATAACATATAACTGTGTTGATGATGTATTGTTGTGAAGATGGACATATAACTGTGTTGATGATATGTGTTTGTAAAGATGGATGTATATGATGTGATGATGATGTATCATTGTAAAGATGGATGTATATCATGCTAAAGATGTTTTAGCTGTTGATATGAATGAAAGATGTGTGTGAAAGATGTGTGTAAAAGATGATATCTGCGAAGGGGCTGTGGATTGGGTTTCACCCCGAGTACGTTGTACCGCCTAATTATCGGTGGCAACGAGCGGAGTGTGCTCCCACAGTGACCTAGGATTATGTGTGTGAAATATGGTATCTGCGAAGGGGATGTGGATTGGGTTTCACCGCGAGTACGTTGTACCGCCTAATTACCGGTGACAACGCGCGGGGTGGGCTCCCACAGTGACCTAGGATACATAGGATGTGGCAGACGTGTCACTTGCATGTGATTGGTTATTTACATGTTGATATTCATTGTATATCATTGATGTGTTTAGATGTTGATTTGATTGTATGTTGTTGAGCATATCTGTGGTATTTTATTGAATATTTCCTATTTCTCACACACTCTGGCTTTCCTTTGATTGCCAGACAGTAGGTGGCTTAGAGGGGTCCACTACCGGTCAGCATTCAGGGTGTTCTGTTGGTGTCGAGTGAATTTCGGACACGTGGTCCCTTAGTACTTTTATGGTTTGTAGTAAAAGAGTATTTTGAGCGCTCATATTATTTTAGCTGTAATAGAGTAGACGACTGTTGGTGTTTGAATCCGTGGTTGATGTTGAAGGGTGTGTTGTTATGTGAGAAGTCTTCCGCTGTGTTTTTATTCTGATGTTTTGTGAGATGATGTTGGGTCTTGAGTTGGAATGTCACGTGTCCGCACCGACTCGGGCCCACAACGGGTGCCGTTTGCGGGGCAGGGCGTGACAGGGGGGAGTGTCTCCTCCTCCCCCCCCCGAGCCTTCTCCCCTCCTCTTCATTCTCTTGGTTGGTAGGAGGGTTTGGATCGAGAGCTGCTTCGGCGTCATGGATCTCGACGGTCCATTATCTCCAGAGCGCTTTCCAGATCTACTCGGCGATCTTTCATTGGGGCTGCGGCTGGCGACGGGATCGGCGATGGGTAGCTCTGGTTCTATTCTCCTCTTTCTTCCTCCTTTTTTCCGACCCCCTCCATTAAACATCTCTACTTTCTGCGGTTGTCGTCGTTCTCTCGCCGACGTCCTTACATCTCGATCGAGTGGATCTTTCTGTTTCCTCCGCCGGTATTTCTCTTGGGTTTACCGGTTCATGGCCTAACGGCTAGGTGGTTATGGTTGCTTCCTTGGCTTGGTCGGCGTTGGTCTCCCCCTGTTTGCATTGTTGGATGTTTCGGGTGTTGCCTAACGACTTTGTGAGCTCCCACGATAGCGTTTTGATGGTCGTGATCAATTAACTTTCCATTGGTGGCCAATGGCAGCATGGTTGATGGTTCGGGTGTTTTCCGATCGTTTTGGTGGTGGTACTATCTGATGTTTGCTGGTTTTCGTGTTAGGGCGGCGACAGCTTGTAGTCTGTATGGGTGTTTATTGTGAGGTTTAGGGTTTCTTGGTGTTGTGGGCTTTTTGCCCCTTTGTTTGGTTATCATTGTTACATTTGGTATGCCTTTAGGTGCGTTTGGGCTCTGCCCATGGGTGTTTTGGGTTTTGTCCTTTGGGTGGTTTTTTTAATTTCTTCAACTTTGGTTGGAGTCCCCTCCCCTCTCCTCATTGCTTGATGTACCCTTATCAAGTTTCTTCAATAAACTTTTTCCCAATCCAAAAAAAAAAAAAAAAAGTAAAGTCTGTATTGCAGTGTAAGTGACTCTTCTTTTAGCAGAGTCTAAGCTAAACTAATTTTTTTTTTTCTCTGGACCAGGGGGGTGGCACGTGCCCCCCTCCCCCTCAAAGCCTCCATCACTGATTAGGAGGTATCACCAGCTATACTAAAAAATTGAATAATCAAAAGTTGTCATATCATCTTTTGATTATCCATTTAGAGGATGACTAAAGTTAACAGTATAGAGGTTCATAGTGGTATAATTAATATTGAGTGCTACATAACATTTTAAAACTATTAAAAAAACTAAATTATTTAAATGACTGTTTTTAGTCAATTTGAAAATATAAACAGTTTTTGAAAAAACATTTTTTGATTTTTTTTTCAAAATAATTGTTTTTGAAAAAAAAATACTATTTTGAAAAGAAAAAAAAAACAGTTCTTAAAATGACAGTTTTTGAAGAAAACGTATTTAAGAAAAAGCAATTCAGTTATAAAAAATAAACAATTTAAAAAAAATGCGGAAAAATAAACAGTTTAGGGCCTTTAGGCAAATATTTAGACCATAGAGCCATATAGAAAGGGAGGCAAATATTGGGCTTTCAGCAAATTGAACCCATATTTTGAGGGCTTGAATAGTGATCTGTGGGCTTGCACTTTTTCTCTGGCTCATCTCTGCATTGTTTACTGGATTTTAGTATTTGGACAATAGAAAAGCCCAAATGGTTTATATCCATAGATTCTTTTCAAAAAAAAAAAAAAAGAAAGGACAAAACAAAACCTAATCCATAGATGGAATATTATTTTATTTTATTTTTTGGATCGGGTTAGGTGGATCAAATGACACCTGTTCAAATGGACCCCCCCCCCCCCCCAAAAAAAAAAAAAGGGTACTGATGGATTAAAGCTGATTCCATTGGTTGGAATCTTAAGAGGTGAACGAATCTCGGAACCGGGGGCCTGTAGTGACTTTGTTCACTACACCTGTGTAATGAGTTAGTTCAATATAGGCACCCCAATCTCACGAATCTCGAGGGGCATATCAATAGTTAGGGCCTAGAGATATCATCTCAAGGTCTCAAGCTTGAAAGTGTTCTTATTATGCGCTATTAACTCTTTTGGGATCACTTCATACGGACAGTGGCGTAACTAGAAATTTGTAGCAATGGGGGCACAACCCATACACACCTCTTTGTTGCGGGAACAAAATATTTCCCTTTTTTTTTAAGAAGTGGACGTGCCTTGATTTTCTTTTAAACTTTTCGCTAATAAATATTCCTGTTTGAAAATTATTTAACTATATACATTATCTAAAATAGCTATGGGGAAAAATTAAAAATAATTTTATCTTTTAGACATTTTACTGTTTTTCATAAGTAAAATAATTCAACTTTTAGTTCTCAATGAATTATCTTCAATACAAAAGAGATAAGTTATTGACAGATTTAAGAAGAGAAATAAGGGCGAATGTAAAAAGAAGTCCCGCTTGATTTGCATTCATGACAATAATCATCATTTTGGAACACAAGAACATAGTTTGAGGGGAAAATTGGTGAATCGAGGCTTGCTCACAAGTAATTAACCTGGGGCATCCCTACTTGGTATCCTAACACCCTTTTCCATCACATTTTTAGGTGAGACCCATATATTGAGTCTTGATTCCCACATAAATATGTAAAGAAAAAAGGGTATTGTGATAGCAGGTAATGGCGCCCCAAGAACACTAAATACGTTTTCCTTTATTAATGATGATATTCTAATTGCATTTGTAATTTTATTCTTACAAATGCAAAAAAAAAATTAAAAACAATAATCCCAAAAATCCAGCCTACACATGTCTCCGCCACTGCATACGGAGCTTTGTTTTTGCTTTAATTGTGCTTGAAAGTGTTCAAATTATGTGCTATTAACTCTTTTGGGATCACTTCACCTAGTTTTGTTTTGCTTTAATTGAGCTTCCTATAAGTTCGCGCGATAGAGTGGGCTCAAGATTAGTCCAGTGTGCGTAAGTTGGACTGAACACCTGAGTTATGAAAAAAAGGTATTGCTAATGTGTGCCCAACGAGCACACTATGAGCACACAAACAAATAAAAAAAACACATACTCCAATACACCTTTTACAATTTTCAATACACTTTTACATATTTTTATACACTTTTTACACATTTGAATAAACTTTTCCAACTTTACCAAAATATTTAAATTTTACTCAATTCCGATTCCTCTGAGACAAACGTATAATCACCAAAAGTTTGACGCAAAACTAACAATTACAGGAAAAAAACTTGAATAAAGACAAACAAAAAATTCTCGGAAAAGAGTGAATTCGTTTTCAGGGAAACCATTGTTCATGGAAGTCATCGTCCCCATCTCAATACATGAGGTTTTATGGCTGCAAGCCTACAAATGAATTGAACATCTTGAGGCTCGACTCGTTAAGGTTTTGTAAGACTTGTTTAATCATCAAACCGAGTTCGAATTCGAGTATTAGACTCGTGTTAACACTTAACACCCCTAATGAGATTAAATACATTGTATTTGTATAGTTCGAAGTACGATAGACAGGGGAACAAAAACTTTTTGAAGCAAAAATGAAATAAGCTTTTCTACATGAATTGCAAATTTCCATAAAAGTGATGGGCAGAGATTTAAAGCCAAACAAAATGGGAAAACTCCGAGGCAATTGTCTTTTTAGTCAAATCTACTTGACATAAAGAAAAAGAAAATGATGCTTACCCACCAAACAATTTTGGTAGTCACAAACAATCATCAACAAAATTCACTTGATTCCTTATTGTTGCTATTTGCATACTTAGGGCAAGAGCAACAGACTGAACAAACCCTTCCATATCCCTATTTTAGAGAGTCAAACCCCAAAATCAAACTCTAAGAGACTACCTAAATTCCTTCATAAAATAATTTTTGCTACAGCATCTCCCTAACACCCCCCCCCCCCCCTAGGGGAGGTGTTGTTCACTACCCACCCCTTATTTAATTGTTTCTCTCTCTTCCTCTTCCACATTCTCTCTTTCTCTCATTATTTTTTATTCTCTCTCTCTCTCAGTTTCTTATTATTTAATTAAATAGGGAGGGTATGGGAGGAATTGTTGGAGATGTGATTTGGTAAAATGAAAAAAATGTACTGTCCACTATATTTTTTAGAGAAAAATTTAGGGAGTTTATTGGGGATGCCCTTATTCTTGTTGGGGCCAAACAAAGATTATTGATTGACATAAAACTCTGTTGAATCAGGGACCTCGTAATTATTTAGCAATCTTGAGACACAATCATGTCATTAAGTAATCAATAAAAATATGGGAACGATATTTTTATGTACACCGAATGTACACCGAAAGTACACCACTTTTGTGGAATCCATTTCAAAGTTCTACACAAATGATCGGAACTGCTCAATATTCTTAAAATAATTTTTAAGGGACATTTAAAAAAATTAGCTCATATTAACATCGGTAAGGACTCAATCGATTTTATTGATAGGAAATTGAGCATTTAAAAAGTATAAAAAAATTGTTAAAACGTTTCAAAAATTGGCTGAAGACGTAAAATTACGCAACCCTTTACAAAATTGTTATTATCATCAAAACTTTTGTCAAAACTACCAACCAAACCAAGATTACTTTTCATATCCAAACCCAGAGGCTTATAAAAGAGAGGCCAATCCAATTTGGTGTTTGGTCAATTGACACTTTTTGCCAATTTTGCCCTCCAATTGGAAATTGCCCCATTGGTTTTCTTGTAATTCTGCCACAATGCTATGCCCTTTTGGTCTTTTGGCTTTGTATGGCTAAATTACGCATTTGAGTCCCTGGAGGTTGTTGCTTTACGGATTTGAGTCCCTAGAGTTTGTTGCTTACGCATTTGAGTCCCTAGAGTTTGTAAACCAAAATACACACGGGCATCACACTCGTGCAACGCACGAAGCCGTTAAACTAGTTGCTAATCACAAACAATCATCAAAATTTTCCGTTGATTCCTATATTGTTGCCATTTGCATCCCTATTCCTATTGGGGCCAAGCAAATTAAGATTATTTGATTGACAGAACATCTGTTGAATGAGTCACCTCGTGATTTACAAAAGTCTGCGGGTTCTTTCGGCCTGTTATCATGTTGATGCTCTCTTTAATCATTCAGATTAATCTCAGTTAATGTTTTTGTATATGCTTTTGCTAATTCACGCTTCTTTAGAAAAGTTGAATAAAACTTGTGTTAGTTTATACAGCATTGGCTCGGATGCGCTCACCAGGAATGCTCACCAGTAACCCCGCTTCCTTTGCACCACTAGTTAAACCTTTTTAATAAACAAGTTTTCCAACTTTTGATGAATACTGTCAAAGACAAAATTTATTTTGTGCTGTAACAAGGAATCATAATAGCCAAGAAAAAAAATAAGGCATCATAATAAATTTTATTCTGAAAGTTTTTCTTGAGAAAAATTAAAAGAAACAACCAACAAAGCCTAGTTTGGTTTTTTTAAGTTAATAAACAAAATTAGAAAGTGCAAGAAGGTAAAAGAGTGAAAAATCATTTCCCTCTTCTGAAAAGTAAATCATGAGTTTTCAGCTTTTTGAGTTTTTACTCATTTGTAGAAATAAGCATATGAGATCGTGTAAATAGTTCTATAGACGTGTTTGCGATAGTTGTGGATACATATTTTAGATTCTAGTTTTGCATTTTACTTTAGATTCTAGATTTTAGATTTTAGTTGAAGCAGATAATCATGGTAATCTTATGTGTGAAATTATAATTAAGCTACAGTAAAGTTGATATTGTTTACTGCAAAAAGCTTGGAGATTAGTAGTTTTTATAAAACCTAAAACCTAAAATGTTAATCAAAACACTCCAGAAAACTACCCAAATTCAGCTTTGGGGTTTTTTTGAATTTCCCTCATTTTTTAGTATTTCAAAATCTGTAAAACCCGAGAATCTATATGTTAGACTGACCCGATTCATTCTCCTTTTTGTGGCCTCCCATAGACATTTTGTAGAATACAGCATGAGAACATGTAAATAGTACTCCTATGTTAGTCACTTATAATAAGATGTTAACTTGTCGAGGTTCGTTAAGAAACTATAACAAGTAAAATATTTGTAACGAATGAATAAGACATATCATATTCACATAAAGATGTCATTTTGGGAAACGCGTATATAAGAAAATGGCTAACAAAACGTGTGAAGTGGGAAAGAAAGAATGAATAGATTTTCTCAAGTAATAATTAGAGAGTGGAAAATCCTAACCACAACACTCAAAGACAAGTAATGCGTAAAAGTTTTATCGGTATCTGAAATAAGTGTTTTGATATCCGTAAATGTGTAGTACGGAGTAGTATTCATGAGATACGTATTGTTATGCATAGCTTAATTGGTGGACAGTGGTTAGAAAAAGTAAATTATAATTAAGCTATTAAATTAGTATAAAGTTTGACATCTTAGTAACATTGGTTCTATTTGGCCAAACTTATTGTCAACTTTTTTACACGGTTTTTGGTTGTTTTATCTAAATTGTTAATAGATGGAGGTATAATTTTTTACATTATATTGTTCGACTCAATGAGAAGAATTAGAAAAAAGAGGTTTCTGACGAATACAGAGACCTCGTTTATACTTTCTGAAATTTTACTGCCCTCCCTTACTTTTTAAACTAATTGTCACTCAGCTCTCCTGCCGTTACTTTAAGGCTAACGGTGTTAACTTTTTGTGTGAAATGACCGTAGTACCCTTAGTATATATTTAATTTAAAAAAAATAGAGTTAAAAAAAAATTCAAAAAAAAATTAAATCATCCTTCATTTTTTTTAAAACAACTTATGAAAAAAAGTATCAAAAGAATTTTTAAAAAAAAACTACTTTTTGATTTTTTTTTTTTGTTGAAAATAGTTTTTCGAGGGAAAAAAATTAACTTTGAAGAAAACTTTTACTCCCTTCGTCCCAATTTGCTAGACATTTTTACTCCCTTTTGGAGTAATTAAAGAATGTGAAAACTTTGTATTGCCTTTTCTGTTTTGCCCCTTAGTCTAGTCGATATTAATGTGGCCAATTTTTTGGGGCTAATTTTTTTATAGGAAACTCAAAACGTATGCAATATGGATCTTGTTTGATAGATATCGACTAGTTTTACTATACAAAGTTTTCAAAATCATAAAATCCGTTATAAAATAAAAAATAATGGACAATCCAATTGAGAGGGGGAAAATACTTTTTAAGGGTAAAACTGGAAAATGACCCTATTTTGATGGATGTTTTTAGAAATAAGACTTATATTTTGGGACATACCAAAATAGAAAGAGGGTGCAGCAATTTGGGACGGAGGGAGTATAACAATTTTTTGAAATACGACAAGTTTTGAAAACATTTAGTCTCTAGAAAACCGTTGTTTTTTTTTTAAAAATAAAGTTTTAAAAATAGTTTTGTTTCAAAAATATGAAAGTAAATTTTGAAAAAAAAAACTGTTCAAAAACTATTTTCAAAACTCTTTTTTTCCAACAAAAACATTTCAAAAAGAAGTTTTTTGATAAAAAATCTCCTCAATACTTTTTGTTTAAATTTTTTTTCCCTAATGAAAACGGTTTTGAAAAACTTTTTTAACTCTATTTTTTTTAGAAAATGATTTTTTTAGGGTGGTGAATATATACTAAGGGTACTACGGTCATTTCACGCAAAAATTAACACCATTAGTCCTAAAGTAACACCGAGAGAGGTAAGTGACAATTAGTTTTGAAAAGTAGCGGAGGAGAGTGGAATTCAAAAAGTATAGATGAGGTCATTGTTGTATTGTTCAACAGAGGTAAGTAAAATTTACAAGTAGAAAAATAATATATATATACACCGACCTTCTTATGTGGGATCTCACACTTTGTTAAAGTGTGAGACTCTCATTTCCGGATCAAATTTTGACGATCTGAAACGTTCAATGTATTTAAAACGTGTTTTTATGGGTCTATGCGAGGATTCGTAAAAAAAATACTCGGAAAGGCTTCATCCGAGCAGTTTTTCATAAAATATATATCTACGGTTTGTATGAAAAATTGCTTGGGTCAAGCCTTTCCGAGTATTTTCTTTTTGACGAATCTTCGCGTTGGCCCTTAAAAACACGTTTTAAACTCATTAAACGGTTCGGATTGTCGAAATTTATTCCGGAAATGGAAGAATTGGATGACTCCCACACTTTGTTAAATTGTGGGATCCCACGCGGACGTCATTGTTCCCAAGGTAATTTTGAGGATCCAAACCGCTCAATATTTTTAAAATATGTTTTTAAGGCCCATGCAAGAAATCTTAAGAGAAAAATACCTGGAAGGACTTGATCAAAGCAGTATACAAGAAAGACAGTTTTTCCCAAAGCACTATAGTAACATTTGTTCAGAGACAATATGAAAAACAATTTGTAGGGCAAAATGAATCGAATAATGTGATCTATGAATTACTCTTATATTGCAATCTAATATTCCCTCCGTCTCAATTTTATAGTCTCAGTTGACACTTTTTGTCGTCCAAAAAATATTGTCCCACTTCAAAACTAATGAGGTAATTGTTAAGGAATTTCCTCTTATACCCTTATCTTTTGAAATTAAAAATAATAAAAAAGTAAAAAAGCGTAATGATTGAAGGGTAAAACAAGAAAAACATGTTTTTAAAAGTACAATGATTATGTTTCCTTATTAAGTTGGAATCCCCAAAAGGAATTATAAAACTGGGACGGAGGGAGTAAAAACTAACAGACAACAAACCAAAAAAAAAAGACTGAAAAAATTTTCAATGCCAAGATTAATTGTAACGCCTCGTATGGGTTGGGATATACACAGATAAAGACTCGCATCTCTTGAGATGATGTTACAAAAAATTGTCACATTAAAATTTTGAAAGTAAAAAAAAGTCAAGTTTCCCATTTGATAATATCAAATCTTGACCTAGATTTTATCAAGTGAGGAAGAAAATTTTATAAAATTTCAGATTTTTGTACTAAAAATCAAAATATCTGAGATTTTATCAAATTTTGTTCCTCAACTTGATAAAATATAGGATTGATTTTATCAAATTAAGTGAGAAATTGGGCCAAAAAAAGTCTCAATCAAGTTGGGCCAAGATTTTTTTTTTTGATCAAGGTCAGGCCAAGAAAGCAAATCACTTTTTCATAACACATCAATCAAATCTCTTTACCAATGGATAAAATTAAGAGTTTGATTTTATTAAATCTTGATAAAATTCATTGGAGAACCAAGCCACGTGAAATACTCTGAGTGTTAGGTTTAGAGGGATCACGCGGCCCTAGAAATAGGGCGGAGCTACTTTCACCTGCAACCTTTTTCAACTCGCCGTCGTGTGGGCATAACGTCGTCCCCACGCGCCACCGTCGAAAGTATTAACGGGGTTATTTTCATACCGTCGGAAGTGTGTAAGCCGTTTCTGTAGCATCAGCCCAAAGTTCCCGCAACTTTGTCCCCAACACACTTCCGTTAAAGCGCGTGAACAAATGTCAGAGCACGCGTGTGCCGATTTCTGATTTCCTTACAGAAAATTTGAAAAACACAGAGAGAGAGAAGAAAGGTGACAAATGAGCGCACTAAACGACAAAGCAGAATTGATGATCTGGTAGTGCATTTGGGCCCACCTCGAATGCCCAAGATTTTTTGTTCGTGCCTTCTTCTGTGATTGCAGTTGGGCCCCCACACCTATAGGGTTGCCTTTTTGGGGCCCATCCATCGCCCTTTTTTTCACTCTCCAGCTGTTTGATAATTTCTCTCTCTTTCTAGGAGCTGTTTGATGGCTCCGCGATTGACTCGTTAATTGGTTTTGTATTTGGATTTTCCAGTGTTTGATTGATGCATTATGCATGTACACAATATTCCTATCATTTTCTCAAATTCTGGCATTCTAGCTCCTTCCTCCGTCCTAATTTGTTTGTCAATTATTCCATTTTCTGTTACGCCTTAAATTATTAATATTTTTTAATTTATAATATTTTTCACGGTTTTAAAAACTTTGAATAATAGAATTAATCATGAACTATCAAACAAGATTCATATTGCATATATTTAGAGATTAATATTAAAAAATATAAGTGATAAAAAACTGACACGATTATCAAAAATTGACAAACAAAATGGGACGGATGGAGTATTTGATAGTGCTTCATAACAAAGTAGTACTCCTCGCACCGTGTTCGGTTTGGTTTTCTAGCCTCGGGTTTCTTTTTTTCTTTTTTCAGTGGGGCCCCCAGTTGCAGCCCCTAGTTTCTCTCTCATTTTCCTTTCGGGATATTCTACTCTAGCATATATCTTGTGCGAGATGGATCCGTGGGACCCACTTTGAAGACCCACAAAAATGATCTGCGCCGTTCATTAATTTTTTAAATAATTTTTTGAGTCACTCGTAAAAAACCGCAACATTCGAAAAATTATAATTGATCGATCCGTCTTCTAATTATTCATTCACAATGTAGGATCTTGAATTTTGTCAGAAGTTTGAAAGAAAGTTAGACAACTAGATCAAGTAATTAAAGTTATACGATTGACGTGATTTTTTTTCCGGATGACTTAAAGAATAATTTTAGAACTAAGGACGGCTTGGATCATTTGTGTGGATTTTTGAAGTGGACCACACGGATCTATCTCGCACAAAATATGTACTGGAATAAAATTAACTGGAACGAGGATGAGAGAGAAAATGGGGTTGCCATATGTGGTCCCCACGGGGAAAAAATGTAGAACCCCAAGGCTAGAAAACCAAACCGAACGTGGCCTCCGTCTCCATTATAGTCCATTTCGGAAATTTCAATTTAATAATGGGACATAATCATTATACTTTTGAAAATATGTCTTCCTTACTTTATACTTCAATCATTGCATTTTTGTACTCTTTTTTTTTAATTTTAATTTCAAAATATAAGGGTAAAAGAGGAAATTAATTACTTAGCAATTATCCACTTAATTTTGAAGTGAGACAATATTTTTGGAACGATAAAAAGTGCCAACTGGGACTATAAAATGGGGACAGAGGAAGTAGTACAAAAATGCACAAGTTATACTGTGTATAGATACAGTAAAGGGTGTTGAAAAATGCACATTTTCAAAAGTATTTATTGAAAATGTGATTCTGGTGTCCCGTGACGGTGTGAGAATAATCTCAGCATATATAGGCCTTGTTCGGTAGAGTTTTTGAAACCCAATTTCAAGACTCTTTTGGGTTTCCAAAAAAGTATTGGGGTTCTCTGCTAGTGGGTCCCTCCCCACTTGTTACCTCTCTCTCTCTCTCTCTGCTAGCTTAGAGGTGAAGACTTCTTTTCATTTCTTTTTCAATGGGGGTTGAAAATCATTTCGGGGAAACCAAACAAAACCCAGATCTTGAAACCGGATTCCAAAAATCCAACCGAACAAGGTGATAGGGTGGTGTTCATGTATCAACTTGCCGCGTCTGTTTCTTTTCTTTTTCTTTACATTGAGAACGAACGCCATACAAATATCAACCACGCAAAAGGAATTGTCAACTAAGCAAAGATCATCATATTGATCATTAGCACTGCTTATTTGAGGCCCCTTTCCACTAACTTAAAAATTCAAAAACTAGTTTATTATGTTCTTTTGAGACAGGTCATCCTCTCACAATACATTATATAAAAAATCATAAAAAGTCAACGCGTATTACGAGCTCTCACATAAAAGAGCCAAAAAGCCAAGTTAGTGTCACACTCCCTTAAAGCCCGTGGAAAATTAACGAAAAGAAAGGAAAATTAAAAATAGAGAGAGAGAAGAGAAAATAACAATTTCAAATTTTGCACGCAGTAAAATTTCTCTCATATTTCTTCCGTTTTTCCTGATCCTATTTTCTTCTCTGTTTTTTCCCTCATTTTTCCTTAGTTCCAAACACAGCGTAGAAATAGGGAGATTGCCTTTCAAGGAGGAAACTATGCAGTGATCCTGAAACATTGCTCCAAACGACCACTTTGTTGTTTTTTTGGGTTGCACAGAAAATGGCAACCTTTTTTCAGATGTGCATACCAAAAACTAAACCAGTAAGGGAAGAGGTGGTGGGGATCCAAGTGGACCGACAATGGGTACCAAGTGGAGTACCAATAAGTGGTTTCAAACCTCAAATTCAATGTTTGGTCGGTCGAGTACCTGTTTAATTTCCCTAAAGAAACCGTAGTGAACTCTGATTGAGCTGGGTTTTCCATTGAAATTCTCTAATACTAGATCTTGACAGGACTCTGTGCCTGCACGTTGTGTCGATCTGTCTCGGCAGGTATGTCTAGAGTCGGTAACCTGCAGTGCTTTGTAACATGGCAATGAATGTGAGAGATTTTCGGGAATTGTATATTTAATTCCATGATCCATTAATTCTCTCTATCTCGTTAATTTTCTCTAAATTAGAAAGTTATCTGTTAAGAAAACTAGAATCATTTTACCAGCAAGGGAACTTTGAGCCTTGATTGTTATAGGTAAGGCAACAAGTGTCTAACGAGTGATATAGGGGTGGTGATAACGCCAAGGCTTGCAGGCAAGTTATATATGAGTGGTTATGGTTATCGGGACGTGACAGCAATTCGCCTTTCATTCGCGAATCTTTCTTTCTATCAGATTCTTGAAGCCCGAAGCTCGAAGATCATCTTTTTAGTTATTTATTGTTGATCTTCTGTTTACCTAATCCAAATTGGTGTTTGGATGTCGGTTGGTAATATGCTTACCTGTTAATTTCGCTTCCGCAAATAAACGCACCTGCTCTCTTGCTTCACACGCTGTCACACGCGCCGGATTCGTAGCAACAATTGGAAGCGCGTCCCCTCGAGGAGGAGCTGTTTGTACCATTCCGCCCTAGCTAGATAGATTGTACTCATGTTATATGCTAGTAGTTTTGGTTCATTCATGTATTTTATGATTGGATTTCGTAACTCTGATTCCCTCTTTTTTTTTTGTAGTACTTCAATCACAGTCAATGTGGACTCCATTTGTATCCAAAGGTTTAAAATATCTCAAAGAGGCGTCAAAGTCTTTCACCCACCTGCCTGTAAGAGCAACAAGTAATTAACCGGGTGGCACCGCCCACTACTTCAGTGGATTGTACGCGGCAGACCTTGCAGTAGTTTTTTTCTTCAATTATTAGATATAATCAGTTATCAGATAGTTTACGGGTATCTTGATTAATTTTGAGATTCTGAAGTTAGCGACTGAGCAAATCCATAAATAGTTTTAAGGTTTGGAATGTTTGGTCTCCGTCAGATTCAAAATGCGACCTCACGAAGGACAAAAACATTATAGTAGTGTTTATAGATTGTGCAATTGATCTGTTTTTTTAATTCTGCTTTGAAGTTTTTCTGTAAATTTCAAGTTTCAATTTTTGATAAAAACATAGTATAAGCTAATTTTCTTAGTTTTTAAAATCACGATTCAGTTTGAAATAATGGTTATAAAAAAATACAGTTTTACGAAAAGTATATTTTACTCCTCTCAACTTTGAGTAAAATATTTATCTTGACCATCTAACTTTACCTATGGGGTGTTTCTCTAATGGTGTTTTTAAAATAAATTGGTTTTTTCATTGTTTCTTTTGTGATGTATTGTGAGAGAATGACTTGTTTTGATTTTTAAAATAAATTATTTTTTGTTAGTGGAATGGGGCCCAGAGCCCGCAGTTACAATGTGTACCTCTTCACCTCCAATTTTCTCTCCAAGCCGTGACCAACGCAATTTCAAGCAACAACATTCTTTTCCCTTTTGCCATTTTTTTAATTAGGGAGGTGAGGGACCAATGCGAAGAATGAAATTAAGGTGGGAAAATTAGGACGGCTCATTTGTTTGCTCAGATGTAAAAAGATGAGATGTATAATTAGTCACATTTAGTAGGTCTTGATAGAGGGGTTATAGAATCCCGTCTCCCCCCATGGGATTTCATATCCCGGGATATAGGCACTATCAGAATATGAAATCCCGTCCATGATGCTGTAGCAGACGTTGGATTTTTTAGACACACGACATAAACATTTGCAATCTCACCCTCCAATCAAACAAACAAGCCGGAAAAGACACAAATTGAGGTCTAGGCAACAGAAATCAATTATTCGATAGTATTGAGGCAATAACACCAGAAATGAGGGGCCAAGTACCCAAGCCAACATACTATGAGAAAGAGGTAAAGAGAGTACCCAATAGATTCTTTTTAAAGGAAGCTAATAAAATTTCTTGTCCTGTATAATCGTGGAGGTTAAGGAAAGAATTACTGCTATGATTTTGTAACTCCAAAATTATTTACTTTTGTCTCTTTTGAGCTTTCAAATCATCTTGTAACTTTAAGAATTGCTATTACTTTGATTTTGTGATCCTAAAAATTGTAATATGGTTTAGAGTAACAATAAAGTTTGGATAAATTATCAAAATCACCCTTGAGGTTTACAAAATCACCCTATTGTTAATAAATCTTAGTTACAATTGACCAAACTTTCATTTTATAGCCAGTGAAAATTTATTTTCACACCTCCCAACCTTTCACAAGCTATAAAGGATAGTTTGGTCAATTGAAATTATGAATTAATTATGCTAGACAAATTCTGTTGAATTTTCTAACGGCAACATCACGATAGGAGGTAATTTGTTACATAACATGGGGTAATTTGTAATTTCTATAAACCTCAAGGGTGGTTTTGATAATTCATCCTTTGTTGGTTACGTTTGTGAGAGAAGGCACATAAAAGATGACAGAGACAGTAATAAGTCCCCGTAATACCCCCGAGCCCATTTCCCGCTCTAAACATGCGAAAAAGTGAGAGGTAACCCAATTCATTGATCAGATGAAGACGACGACCATTGTATGATGGTGCTCCCACTCTCCTCCTCCTCCTCGAGAAAGTTTTTAGTGAAACGGAGGTGTCACGGCTTTGACGGCATAGGAGTCAAGACTGAGATGGCAGAACACTGAACTGCAAAATCAGCCTTGATCCCCACGCCGTGCACAGACGGCACCCAACCCCTGTGGGTGGAACCGTGCCATGTGGTGTCACCGTTACACTAGAATACCCTCTCGCTCGTCCTCCTCCTGTCCATCAGCTCTGACCCCCGTAGGCCCCATCGCCCAGCTAGACTTTAAGAATCTATCTGTCCTCCATTACCCGCAAATCAACGGCATCCCCTTCTCCTCTCTCCTCACATACTAAGCAGTACTTATTTATATGCACTATATAAATACCCGCTTATATAACTTTCCTTATCGTTGTAGTGTTTGTACATTTATAGAGGGAGAGCGCTTCACTTCCTCTAACATTTACGATGAGCCACGGCAGTCTCCGCCGGTACGCGGCATTCCTCGCAGCCACCGCCGCCGCCCTGTTCCTCCTCACGACACCGGCCACCGCCTGGCGCCCGTGGCCCAACCAAAAGCCCAACGCCACAGAACTCGTGTTCGGCGCCTCCAAAAAGTTCGAGGGCTCCTCCGACTTCGTCAAGTTGAAGTACCACATGGGGCCCGTCCTGACGGCCGACATCTCCGTCCACACGATCTGGTACGGCGCGTGGAAGAACCCCCAGAAGCGGATCATCCGCGAGTTCATCAACTCGATCTCCGCCGTCGACTCCAAACGGCCTTCCGTCGCCGGCTGGTGGAAAACCGTCCAGCTTTACACGGACCAGACCGGCGCCAATATCTCCCGAACCGTCCGGCTCGGCGAGGAGAAGAGCGACCGGTTTTACTCCCACGGAAAAACCCTCACGCGCCTCTCCATACAATCAGTGATAAAAAGCGCTGTAACTGCCTCCACGCGCCCTCTCCCCATCAACCCCAAGAGTGGGCTCTACCTCTTGCTCACATCCGATGACGTGTACGTCCAGGATTTCTGCCAAAACGTCTGTGGGTTCCACTACTTCACGTTCCCGTCGATCGTGGGGTACACGCTCCCTTACGCCTGGGTGGGAAACTCGGCGAAGCTATGCCCAGGGACGTGCGCGTACCCCTTCGCCGTACCGGATTATATCCCCGGAATGAAGCCGTTAAGGTCGCCTAACGGCGACATAGGTGTGGACGGAATGATAAGCATAATTGCTCACGAGATTGCTGAGCTGGCGACGAACCCGTTAGTTAACGCCTGGTACGCCGGCGGGGACCCTGTTTTTCCGGTGGAGATTGCCGATCTCTGCGAGGGTATTTATGGAACCGGCGGTGGTGGATCGTACACAGGGCAGATGTTGGACGGTGCCGATGGTGCCACGTATAACATGAACGGGATAAGGAGAAGGTTTTTGGTACAGTGGGTTTGGAACCATGTGGTGAATTACTGCACTGGCCCCAATGCACTTGATCAGTAAATTACTCCCAATGTTTTAAAACCCGGACTGGAGAGCGAATCGGAAAACGGATCGGGCGGATGGGGTTCAACCGCGTTTGAACTTGAATCCAACCTCTATGTCATAATTACTCCATCTACTATAGTACTAGTCTTTTTACTCGGTTGCGTCTCGAGTAATTATTCAGTAGTCCCGAAGAACAGTCTCGGTCTCTTTTCAGTTTTTCTGGATTTTTATTTTTTCTCATTCTGGGGTCTTTTTTTTTTTTTTTTTTGTGAGCTGCTTGTTCATGGATAATTTGGTTAGTTTAAGTTTAGTTGATGTTTGTTTTTTTTTAAAAGTGTAATAACTAATATTTCGTATACTATTATTTGTGTACAAGTAATTTACTTATCAGTGAAATAAGCAAAAATTAAAAAAAAAAAAAAGGGGTTAATTAGTGGGTTATAGTGTTTCCCGCCTTGAGTGTGTTGGGGTTGGTGGATGCCTTGATGGAGATATTTTTAATTGCCATTTCAGATATTTTTAGGAGTAGTTTTGAATAATTTCTGAAAATTTTGAATAATTTCTGAAAATGGGGTGGTACGGATGTGTTGATATTTAAGGAGCTTCTGCCTTCTGTGCGTCCGTGCTTACCATTTTTACGCAATCGTCCTGAGTCACCTACTCTCTCCGTTCTACTCCGTATTTGTTTAAATTTTGGTACTAATTGATTTTGACACTTTTCAAATTGATATCTATACCATTTTTTGTCTTTTAGCGAAATATTTACACATAACAATACTTCATCCGTCCTTTTTATAATATGTTAATTTTTATTTTGGGCTGTCCCTTAATAAGTGTGTGTTTTGAAAAGTTAGTGGGTACATTTTCTATTTTGCTATTGAAAATAGATTCTTTTTAAAAAGTTAGTGGGTATTATTATATTGATAAGGGTAAATAATGGAAAGTAGATGCAAAAGTTGTAAAAGCAATGAGAGAAAAATAGTTATAATTATCAGGTAACACACTTAAAAAATGACGGAGGGAGTATATTACTAAAAGACAAAAAAAATGGGTGTGAATATCAATTTGGGAGTGTGGATATCATTCCCCTAAATTTTTAAAATTTGGAGATCTTGTTCGGTTTGAGTTTGAGTTTGAGTTTGAGTTTTAGGTTTTGGGTTTTGGGAGGAGAGAGAAATAGAGGTAATAATTGAAAATATGTGGTAATGATTGATTGAAACGAGATAGAGAGAAATGATTGAAAATATGGATAATAATTTGAAGAAAATAAGGGTTTTTTTTTTTTAATTTGGATCTCAAGACCCAAACCAAATAAGGCTGGAATGTTACAACTTGGATTATGAGTACTAAACTAAAGGGGTACTGAAAATGTACAATAGCTTGCAGAGCCTATTTTGGGATCCCACACCAATAATTCGAACCGTTAAATAATAACTTTAAAATGATTTTTCGAGGGATCCTATGAAAAATCAACTCAATTGAATATAAGTAAGTGACGGTTTCAAACTTCAAGTTTTCATTTAGAATTCAAGATCCTAAGTTATGAATGAGAAAATAGAATGTTTGATTACTCACTTACACATATTCATCAATTAAATTGAATTTTCGTAGGGACACAGAAGAAATTATTTTAAAATTAATGAACAATTCGAATTATTCGTATGAGACTCAAAAGTATGAGTCTCGCATGACGTTGTACATTTTCGGCACCCTTAGTACTTTCGGTTACATGTTGTTTGCTCTCTTAAGAAAGTTAAAACAAACTTTTTGTACTTCAATTTGTTGTCGGAACCCCTCTTTTTTTTGGGGTAGAACTTGAATGCATAAACTACGAAATAAATGTTCTAAGGTATTGAATCCCACAACATTTTCATGGAATTAAAATTCTTGAAAAGAAGGACAAGAATCAAAGATAACTAGACCTATACTCCCATCAAGGCCTCTTTGCAAAATCCTTATTGGCGACATGATTTTTTCTTTTAAACATGTCAAGATTTATTCGTATGAACGCAATCCAATACTTACAAGAAGCCCGAAACCAAAGATTTTATCACAAAGACATAAATGAACAAAAATTACTAAAATCTCGACATGAGCACTACAAATGAACCCTACTAGCCACCGGCTCCAAGACACTTTCTGCCGAGGCAAACCAATACTAGGTGTTAGCATAGAATCCTATCCAAATCTAGTAGTAGAGAACACCGAAGGAATACCCAGCTCAAATCCTAAACAAAATCGCATAGATAAAATCAAAGAAACAACACCCCAACCACCCACGGAAAGGGGCAATCGATCCCACACAGGGACATATCAAGTTAATTGTAGCGTAGAAAAGTGTATCCAGTATTGATTCGAAACAATTGTCGCTATTGCTTTGGGATTTTGTTTTGAAACTTTTGCCCTTAAAGTTAAATCAAAATATTTTTTAAAAGCAAAAGATGCATGCCCGACCAATTTTTTAACATCTTGAGTTCGAGTTGGATATGCATTTTCTATAGGATTTGTAGCATCAATTCGAGTTTATAGAAAATTCCTCTAGTCCCACTCCCTTTTGGGAAAGTATGCATACAGATTCGAATGCACAATTCCAGACAATTGATGATTTCTTGCATTCGAACATTACTGTTTGGATTCATCCTTTTTACATTTTCATTTTCTCATTTTTCACTTTTGGATTTTTGGCAGGTTTTTCCAAAATACTATATTCGTTCCGTATTTCTTGTCCACTTTCACTATTTACGATACCTCAAAATTTGTTTATGTTTTTAAATGTATAATGTTATACATATTCAATATAGATTTTATTTGATAGTTCTCGATGAGTTTTATTAAACAACGTTTTCAAAATTGTTAAAAATATTATAGATTGACAGATATAAAAAAAAATAAAAAAAATAGCACGTATACCGAAAAATGGACAAGAAAATTCGAAAAGAGGGAGTGGATTTTAGGAGAATGTGTTTCCATTTTTGAGGTTTAGAGAGAAGGAGCCCAAAGTAGGGTGTGTGGAGTTTTTTGACTCTTATTTTGCATAGGGATGAGCATTTCGTCCGATCTGTTCGAATCCGATTTGATCCCCGATCCGAACGGATCGGCAATATGGAGATCTGTTCGGAAATTGGGTAGGATATGGAGTTTTTTAAAAAAAATGTTTGGAGATTGGATAGGGGGTGGAGATAGGCATGTCCCCGCCCCGAATCTGCCCTGAATCCGTTCCCCGCTCCGCTATGCCCCGATCCTCCCCGCCCCGTCCCCGAATCCCCGAAACACAGGTATCCATTCACGAGTTTTGAAACTTTAGGGTCTCACTAAATTTTGTCCAAACATATGGAGTCTCACCGTAAAATAAACATATAGTGAAATTGGGACTCTATGAATTTTTTGTTGGTTCTATAGTAGTATATTATGCAGTTTCATGCTATATGGTGTTACTTAAGACTCATGTAATACTTATTGGTTGTTTTCTATGACTGAGCTTGTTGCTGCTACTTCTATGACTGTGACTGCTATGACTGTGACTGGATTCATTTGTTGTTGCTACATGTTTTCCGGAATCATTTACTGCATTAGTTTTGCTGCTACTCTGTGCTTGCTACTGCTACTTCTATGGTTTTTCCGCTCGTCCTTTTTAATTTCTTGTATCTTTACATTTGATTAATAAAAATTCATTTTGCCGTTCAAGAAAAAAAAAATGTATTGTGAGCCCACTATTTGGATCCCCGAATTTTCGTGGGGATCCCCATTCTCCATTGGAGTGGGGATGGAGGATGAAAACGAAGCCCCGTTGGAGATTGGGGTGGGGATGGAGGTGAGGAAGAGGTTTGGAGATTGGGGGTGGATATAGTACTATCCCGGTCTGCCTCCATGCCCATCCCCAATTTTGCACATATCTCAAACACTATTTCTATTGTATAAAATACATTATGCACATTTTTCCTGAACATTCTACCAAATTCAATATACATTCTGCACATAATTCCACCATGTTCGTTTGGGATTTTGAGTACCTGGTCTCAACTTTTTCTTGTGGGCCGAAATTGGGAAAAAAAAAATTGAAAATCTGAAAAATGAGCCCAATTACAATGTCATCAGAACCGGATGACTCTTACCCCTGGACCAAACCGGACAATTCCCAGATTCGAGGATCACGAGTAGGACACGTCTGACTTGCGGAAGGCAGCACAAGGCATGTGCGTGTAACCATTCTTATCCTACTCATTAGAGCTGACGTTAGTCAAACAGTTATCGTGCGTGTCTGCCCCGATAGTACTTGGAGGGCAAGTCAGAAGAACTCTATAAAAAGTACAACAATCGTCCATAGAGAATACACCGCTCTTCACAACCCCAATATTTTCTCTGTTCTTTCTCCTCCATCGCCCCTTCTCTCACTTAACCATCGGAGTGTATTTTCGATCGAACTTTGACCGGTTTGGCGCTAACGACGTTACTACCTACACAGGCTAGGTGAAACTCTCGTTCGAGGGTCTCCGGCTAATGTCTTAGGCGAACTCAATTCCGAACCAGAGGTCAGCGCGAAAGTTCACTCTCAAGATCAGCAAACTCATAATTCTCAAGGAAGGATGCAAGCTAGCTAGCCTTAGAAGATAGCAGATGATGATTTGATAGTTGTTACGCTTGTGTTAAAAATTGTAACACTTTTTACCTAAGACGTACACAAAATCAAATTTCATAGATACACTCCTACAAACTATCATAACAGGACACAATAGACTATCAAATCTGCCTTGAAAATTTTGGCATATCTCGAGGATCCTTTTTCCACTTTATGAACACTTCTCACTTAGTTTTAGGTTATAAACTTTATGGGGATTCCCACCTTGAAGCTTATGACATACGTTCTTCTTTTCTTTGCTTTTTTAAAATTTCTTAGTTATGGCTGGGTAAATTTCACTGACACCCCCTGATTTTACCAAAATCACAATTACACCCCCTCCACTCTTTGAAATCATGTTGCACTCGCCTACTTTAGTATTTTGTGTAATACTTTAGTCCATTTGCTCTATTAATACAAATTTCCCTTGCCATATAAAACAACTCATATAACTTGTTAAGTAAGGGGGAGTTCTCCAATAGATTTATGTGAGATTTTATGAAATCTCTACACGAATGGATAAAATCAAGCCCTTGATTTTATCAAATCTTTCTAAAATTTATTGGACAACTCCCCCTAAAACTAACAAAGTAATACCAAATGCTTTAAACTACTACCAAATCAACCAATCTATGAGATAGTTTAGCCTAAATATACTCCCTATTTTTTAAAATTTTGATTTGTTTTGTTCCGAAATTTATTACTTTTCTATTCGCATTGATGAGAGAAATCTAAAAGGTAAAAGAATTATGATCAAAAGATAAAATAAAAAAATTATTGGAGAAAAAAAGATTCTATTCGCATTCATTTTTTGAATTTTTTTTCCTTCGGTCCATACTTTTAAATTTGTTCGACTCTTCTCGTTGAGATGGATATGAAGAGTCAAATATTCTGACCATAAGCTGAAAACTATAAAATCATAATGAAAATGCATTATACCCGACAAGAGTCGAAAAAGTTAGAAAGTATGGACCGAACTTGAAAAAAATATAGTATCAAACAAAAGGAAAGAAAAAGCTTGTTTTGAATTATGTTGTCTTCAATGAGCGCTTCATAGTTTTTTGTCATAATTATTTTTGTTTTTATATTTCTCTCATGAACGCTTATAAAAAAAAGGTAATAAATTTTAATGTAAAACTAAAAAGGAATTAAAAAAAGGCAAAGACAAACCAAATACTTAGTTTTGGTAAAACTATTTATTGAATTGATCGATTTTGTAGAGGAATTTGTTAGTTTTACGTGAATTTAGTTTTAGGTACCTAGTCCTTTGAGTTGTTTTATACTTTTATTTGGCAAGGGAAAAATTTGTACTATTAAAGAGCAAATGGACTGAAGTGTTACGTAAAACTAAAGTAGGAGAGTGAAGCGTTATTTTCAAGAATCGAGGGGGCGACAGTGTGATTCGAAAATAATTCAGGGGTGTCAGTGAATTTTAATATCCTTTATGATGATATGGTTCGTGCTTTTCTTAACAAGTCCATTTTTTACTTCCTTTTTCCAGTTCACTTTTATCAAAGGGGCACGTTTTGTCATGCACTCATTTTGGCAATGCCGAATACTGCAGCACTTTTGTTTCACCACTGCTAATCTGATTCTGACCAACACTAAAAACACAAACACCTTGTTCGGATGGGTTTTTGAGAACCGATCTTGAAAACCCAAAAACTGGTGGTTTTCAAAAGTGTGCATCAGTGTGCTTTTCTGCCTTGTTTGGTGATTTTTGAGAACCGGTCTTGAAAACCCCTTTTGAAACCGAACAAGAAAAGATTTTCAAAATCCGGTTTGGAAACCCCAAACGAACAAGCCCAAAGCATTGCCTTGCCTCCATTGGATTAACATTTTTCTGTTTACATTTACTTGAGTGTTTTTAATTTATTCTGCTTTTTTATTTCTAAAGTTTATATTTTACTACTATTGGAACTTGAATTTTAAGTAATCTAGGAAAAACGAATAAATTGAAAAAGAAACAAGCCATTTTTAGGCGGGAAAACAGATTATTTAAAACCCATTCTGGTAACTTTTGGCTTTCTGGCTTTTTAGTTGATGTTATCCGAGGAGAATAATCGTCTCGAAAATGTGAAAAGTAAAAATAAAAATAAAATAAAACTACAAAATCTCTCTAGTGGAACGGCGCCTAGTAATAGTGACGAAAAGAAGTCAAAGAACACCTTATCGGTAGGCTTGCCTTTTGTTCTTGATCACTACTTGGATTTTGCACGTGACAGAGATAAATATTAATAGCTAGGCCTCAAAATTGTCTACTCGGCTAGACACAAGAACTGGAATAAGAATGGAATGTCATGGGATTAAAGAAATACACAATACTCTAACAAGCTAACATTTCTTGAATTATATAACTCACTGGTGCCAAACCCGAAGAATAAATAAATCGGTTGATACATCATAGGATTTAGGTTGAGAAAGTAATTGTCACTCTTGGAATTATGCAAGACATTTGTATCATTGGTGAGTTCGAATTCTTATAACGAGTATCGTGCAATGGGTGACTAACCAGCTGTAATCGTCAAGAGATTATAATTGATGTGTCGGCACCATAAGAGAAGAACAAGGTTTTTTTTTTTGTCTTAAATAAATTGAACAATTTGAAGTGGAACGAACAAATGCGATATTTTTTTTTTTAAATAAAGAATATTTTAGCCATACCCAGCTCAAAGTTTGTTCAAACAGAAATTGAGATTTCCATTTTAAAAATAATATATATTCAAAAGTAGTAGTATTTCTTAATTTCTCTCTCATTTTATATTATTAAAGGGCAATTATACTCTTTGGCTCTTTGCAAGTGTTAGCATAAAGCCTTTTTCCTCTCATAATTTATCGAATATTATAGTACTAATATTTTAGAGAGCACCGTCGTATACAATGTCGTTATAGTCAAAACCGGCGGAAAAGCAGCAGGGCCGCCTAAAGGGTTTTGGCCTTTTGACCAACATGTCCCACAAATGTGTGCATACAAAGACATACACTGTCTTTGCTCATTTGTCTCACCAAACCCAATTTAACCATACTTCTTTGTCACTGGATGGCTATTTTGAAACGACCAATGCAACGGCCCCAGACGAAAGTTCACAAAATCGGACATAGATGTATGCATAACAGTACGATGTTCGTAAATCACAAATGGAATCCATACACATCGGACAATGAATTACAAATGTTATTTTCGTACATACAGGACAATTTCGTTTATACCTGCATTCAAACTTGTGCATATTAATCTGTGTCTCATAATTTTTTTGTGTAGAAGCATAGTTGTAGTGGGACAAATCCAACAAGGCTCCTGGTCGGTGACCCGGAGTGCACTGAGCCTCCTGGGACAAATCCAATTTTTGTGTTATTATTATTTTTAGTTCTTGTAATTTTTTTTTGTATTATATAATTGGCCTCAAAAATAAAGTTCGCATCCGGCCTCAAAAAACTTAGAGCCGGCACTGTTACTCTTCCATTGTATATTTTCTCTCTAGTTATTGACTTGAGCGTCGGAGTGCCCGCTTACAAGAGACCGGCGAGACACTAACAATTGTTACGTGTGCAAGCCGGAGCAACGGGTAAAATCACCCACCAACTGGGATATGTTTTTTACTATGAAACACTAGAGGATTAGCCCCACCAACCCACTTGCCTCCTCCTCTATTGCTGCACAATTTGGTAGACAGCTAGATGGATTAAGAGCTTCACTCAAATTTGGGCCATTAGTTCTCACTCTTCTTTTCCCTCAAGTATATTTTTTTATTCCATATCAAGGATCATCTGGAACATTAGACACAATTATTCAGTGTCCTATAGTAACCCAACCGTTGTGCGGTTGGTTTTTTTTTTTTGTCATTCGTCATTTCTAATTTATTATGGGGGAAGGGAGAAGATGACTCGATCCCGGGAGGCAGTATGGGGCAACCAAGAGCTCTACCACATGAGCTAGCCACCACTTGCTTGTGTGATTGGTTAATACAGTGAAACTTGTGTTTTTTTTTGTAAATGTGATTTGAAAAGTATACATGGGATACAATTAAGGATTTGAAACAATGTTCCAAGACCCCAAAATAACCTCTAATACTATACTAAACGACGATAAATTAAATCCCGAGATCTTTTTTTGACCATTGTAGAATTCAGTATTCTTTGATCACTCCCCATTGAGAGTATTTGGAAGACTTAAATTCGATAATTACCAGGAATTAGTGAGACGGGACAAAACTCCAAATTCCTTGTCTAGGGAAAAAACTCGTGCGTGGCCTTGTTTGTTTGGGGGATTTGGAGGTGGGATTTGGCAGTGGGTTGGAGTGGGTCCCATTTTCCTTTTTTTGCATGGGATTTCAAATCCCGGCCAAGTTTTTATCCCCATCCATACGGATTTCCCCATTTTAGTGCAAAAAAATGCTTTCCACTAGCTATATCCAGTTGAACACAAACACCGGGTATGGATTTTCTCCATCCATTGATATCCTGAGCAATATCCAAGGATTTCATATCTCACCTATATCCAAAGGGATTTCATATCCCATCAATTTATCTCCGATCAAATAAATAAGGCTATGTTAGCGGTCCAAATCGTATACATAGCCAATCGAGGTTGTGTGACCTGTCAAGCCGAGTAAGAATTTCATTGAATAGCCAATCGTGATTGTGTGACCTGTCAAGTCTGCTTTTCTTAATTCAATCCCAATTATGGAAGCTTATATCCAACTAGTCAACTACCGACAAACCACTTGCGCTGAAAACGTTGCTTTTGTTTACTTCTTGTTCGTCTTCTTTGATATTTGCTCCAGCAAAAGTTTCAGCACAAGGAAGGAAAGATTGAGAAGAGTCGGATACAGTAAATTTCCCCCCATTAACCAACTATGGCAGAAAAGATAGTCCAAATGACACAAGTAGATACGACGAAATGTGGATTGTTAATTCACTTCAAACAGTCACCATATTCACCTGAATATATGATATGCGCACGGGGCTACAAACGAACTGAGCTGACTGCGAGGAGCTTGAGCTTGAGCTCGACTTCTTCGTTTATCAAATGAGCCGAGCTAAACTCGGCTTGTTTATAAAAGCTTGGCTCGGCTTGACCCGTTTATAGAGGCTTGTGTAATAAACAAACGAAAGCTCAAGCACCTCAACAATAAACGAGTCTGCGGTCCTACATACCCGTAGCCACTAGCCAGTACACAAAGCTCAGGCCTCTTGTCATTTTCCCATTGGATTGGTTCTCAAACTAACGACTCCGGCGATCTTGGTATGTGTTAAATTCTCAACCACTGAAAGCAAATTAGAGAACATTAAGAAGAACTGAAACTGCCTGTGAAGAGTGGGTGCAAATTTATTGGCTTTCAAAGGAGATGAGAGGTTTAAAAGTAAGGACAATAATTAGTTGAGGGGGTGGGGACCTCACTGTAAATATCCTCATGAAATAATTTTGATGCAGGTATCCCAATTTGAATAGATTTTGAAACTAGGACACAGAGGATGCATGAATGAGTCGACTGAATTGTAAGTGGTCCTCTGAATAGAATGGCCCAAGTGTCCCTATAAATTCAAAAGGAAGAGTTTCAAGTCTCTATTGCTCAAAAACTTTGAAAGAAAAAATTTCCTTCACAGTCTGGACCACAAATGAGCTTGACAAAGCCTTGTCACAGTTAGTTGTGGTGAGACCCTCTACACCTTTTTCCATACCTAGTTATATGGCAATTTTTGGCAACCTATGGTTTTCAACCTCACTGTTATTATAGGCAAGTTTTTTTTTTTTTTTTGGGTCATTTTGTATTTGAATTTACGAGATTAGCCTTTCGTTTGTGAGTATTTTTTAGTATCACTTAAAATGGCAATATTGGATATATATATATATATATATATGTTGCAAGAAGACAAAAAGAAGAGAACAATAATAAGAAAGAAGGGGGTAAAAATCAATTACGTATGGGCGCACACATCGAATTTACCTCATGCTTTATTTCCTTTTCCGATATCTTTTGGGACTCGAACACAACCCATGTAGCCAATACGAGCGCACCTCCAAGGGAACTAGTAAATTAATGAGATTCACACCAAATTTGAAGAACCATTTCATTAGAAAGCACTTCAGAGAAGTAACAAAAAAATTACCCTATTTTTGTTTAGCTTTTGCTCTCTTCAAGCTCAACCCAACAAACGTATTTCAAAATAGAGATGAAAGATGTAATACCTTAACAAAGGGGATTTTAAACAGCCAAAGAAAGAAGTAAAAACATCAAGTTTTAAACATCTCATTGGAGTGCACTAATTCTAAAGCCTCTTCAACATACCTATGCAAAATGGAAAATTCTACCATCAGCCCACTTGGCGGACGATAAGACTACTCTTTGACCAACTCTTACCAATCAAAGAGTAGTCTTATCGTTCGCCCAGTGGGCTGACAATAGAAAGACTGATGCAAAATAATACATTGAACGTAAATTTTTACTTCTTCCGTTAAAGATGAGATGTAAAATTTTGCTTCAACTTAAAGGTGCTCTGATAACATATCTTGTGGATAACTATATGGATAAATGCAGGTGTAAACTTCATAAGACATAGGTTTGAATGGAGCTAGCAGAAATTAGATACCCACCTATTGCTGACTCTAAACAGCTATAAACTGATTTCTTAAAGGACATTAATTTCCTAATGACGACAAGTTCATAGGAGAGTAACTAGTACCCTTTTCCCTTTTCTATATAGCATGTGAAAGATATAGTTACTGAACTCTCATTGAAAAAAAAAAATCTGCAATACTGCAAAAAGTGTTGAGGTGAACAAAACTGGAGCCTGTCATTGCTGGATCAGGACAGGCCATTATAGACTGATAGTAACCTCAACACCAGTCAATTTTCCCTCAGAAGAGTGTCAAAAGTTGCACCATAAGTCCATCAGTTTTTGTTTTTTTTTTTTTTTCTGGGCGATACTGCAGGATGTTCTGGGCCAGCTTTCGCTCACCTCGGACTAATCTCTACAGCCCCATCCACAGCTCTTTCACAAGCATACGAGTGGGGTGAGGTAACCCCTAGGTTCATTAGCAAGGAGCTCTTTGACACGCATATGCGCGGGGTGAGGTGGCCCAAGATTTATTAGCAAGGAGAATCGGACATGAGACCTTAGGAGGGAGCAAACCCCTAAGTCCCAATAAGTCCCAAGCCAAGACTCTTGGCCAAGCCCTTGGTAGCAACTCACTTGGAAGAGTCCCCTCAAAACCTTCCTTTTTGGGGCTGGGCAGTTCCCTCAAATATTTTAGACGAGTCCCAATCTCGTACGTGATGGTTGTCGTACGTGATGGTTGCCACGGCAAAACTTTAAGAAGAGCCCCGGTCTCGAATGTGATGGTTGCCATGGCGATGGGCTTCACTTCTATGACTGCCTTCCCAACTGTCGCAACTACTGAGTGATCAATGTAAATTCAGTTTGCGCTTCAGAAACAAAGGTATCAAACTCTTAGGAGAGGCAATTATCTGAAGGGCAGTTAATGTTCAGAACAAGGGAGTGAGGTAGTGAGGTAATAGGTTCATTGCTAGAATACCAGGTAACTCAGAATCAACAGTATGTTAATTTAAACTTCAAAATCATGACAAATGTCTATTAAAATGGCAATATTGGATATATACATTGCAAGGAGACAAAAAGAAGAGAATGACAATAAGAAAGAAGGGGGCGAAAATCAATTACATATAGGCGTCGCGCACACATCAAATTTACTTCGTGCTTCATTTCCTTTTCCTATTTCTCCCGGGACTCAAACACAAGCCATGTAGCAAATATGAGAGCACCTCCAAGGGATCTAGTAAATGAGATTCAAACCAAATTTGAAGAACCATTTCATTAGAAAGCACTTCAGAGAAGTAACAAAAAGTTTACACTATATTTTTGTTTAGCTTTTGCTCCCTTCAAGCTCTTCAAATTACCAACTCAACAAACGTGAAACGTATTTCAAAATAGAGATAAAAAAAAGGTAATACCGTAACAAAGAGGATTTTTAACAGCCAAATCAAGTTTTAAACATCTCATTGGAGTACACTAATTCTTAAGCCTCTTCAACTTACCTATGCAAAATAATACATTGGCTGTAAATTTTAGCTTCTTCCCTTAAAGATGAGATGTAAATTTTTGCTTCAACTTAAAGATGCTCTGACAACATATCTTGTGGATAAATGATAGAATATGATTCACAAGACATGGGATTGAAAGGAGCTAGCAGAAATTAATTAGATACCCACCTATTACTGACTCTAAACAGCTATGACTAAGCTTAAACTGAGTTCTAAAAGAATATTAATTTCCTAATGACGACAAGTTCATAGGAGAGTAACTAGTACTCTTTTCCCTTTCTATATAGCATGTGAAAGATATAGTAACTGAACTCTCATTAAAGAAAAAATGCAATACTGCAAAAGGTGTCGAGATGAACAAAAGTGGAACCTATCATTGCTAGATCAGTAAAGGCCATTATTGGCTGATAGTAACCTCAACACGGCTACACCAGGCAATTTTCCCTCAGAAGAGTGTCAAAAGTTGCACCATAAGTCCATCAGTTTTTTTTTTTTTTTTTGAGATATTGCAGGTGACCGGAGCCAGTTTTCGCACGCCTCAGACTAATCCCTATAGCCCCACCCACAGCCCTTTCACAAGCATAAGCGCGGGGTGAGGTAATGGCAAGGTTTATTAGCAAGGAGCCCTTTCACACGCATATGCGCGGGGTGAGGTGGCCCAAGATTTATTAGCAAGGAGAATCGGATATGAAACCTTAGGAGGAAGCAAACACCTAAGTCCCAAGCCAAGACTCTTGGCCAAGCCTTTGGTAGCAACTCATTTGGCCAACCACTTGGCAAATCCCGTAAATCCATCAGTTCTGCAAGTATGAAGAATCTGACACCCCTTTATTGCATTAAACATAGGTACTAAATATGCAATAATTCTCAACAGAAAATACAGAATACAGTTGTTGGCAAAGGTGCATCATGATTATGCAGATAAATGTAAATCACAGAGACAGGAGGGATATTTTTGAGTGTGATTGTGATGGAGAGAAAACTGTCAGAGCAGTGAAGATGGCTGTGCGTACCTTTGCATGCTCCTTCTGCACATCTCAATGAAGACACATGAGGTCATGAGCAGAAGAGTGGTTAAGAAAGTATCAATCTTCCAGCTCAATTGTGTATTCATTCCTTCCTAACAGATAATTGGATGCAAACCCACGGCTTTGCTGCATATCATATTCATGGAGAACCATAAAAATTAGTTATTCTGAAAAAAAAAGACAAAAGAGAAGGATCACATTTTAGTGCATAACAAACTATACGCAGCATCTGTACCTACATTGCGAGGAAACATTAGTGAGGGCAACCATAATGACACTTGAACCTCTGTCTTACAGGAGTAACTGGATCCAAAAAAAATTATTCCCAGTTGTTAGTTTATGACATTAGGCAGGTATCTTTGATTGGATTCAAATTTCAAACTGTCATGCGGTCATTTGTGCAGTGGACAGGGGAAAGAATGAAGCATCCACACAACATGAAAACATAGTACAGCACGATGATTTCCATGGTTAACAACTTAATGTCCAAGTTTTGGTAAAAATTATGAGACACAAACTCCAAGTCTCTTAAGACGATCATTAAGCACTCTGCCCAGTGAAAGGTCTGGTAAAACCATGTTTAAAATATTAAAGGATACATTCCTATGTGTGGTTAAATTGTGAAAAATTGACCTGATGATTTCCTGAACCTCGTGAAGTTCCAACAGAAAGTTCAAACCAAAAACAAATTTCACTTCTCTGATCTATAGTAAGTACTAAGTAGGCCCACAGAGTGACAGATCATAGATATGGACTTCTAGAACCGTCTAATGGGCAGTTGTCAACTTAATGCCTGTATAGAACTTAAGAACATAGTCCAAATATACAGCTGCTTAGAAGGACCTTTCTACTAATGAGCCATGAAATATACCGAAAATCTTCTGCCATTTCTCAGTTCATATATTCAAGAAATTATAGTACCTCTACGAAAAACAACAATGACACGAAAAGGCAAAGCTCATAAAGAAACAAATCCAGAGTTCCCAGTAATTTATAACAGTTGCCTTCTCTTGCAACCCAGAAAAATTGTTGATATCCATACAATCACTTTTTGCTTTTAAGTTTTTCATTTTGCGGGTACTTGGAGACTCCATAATCAACTGTTCTAGGCTCCAGCTATGAAACAAGAAGAGTGTTGGGGTAAATAAGGAGTGTAGATACTTGGCGAAGAACTTACCCCAATCTTCTGGTTGAAAGCCTGTGAGTTTCAAAATATAAAAGGTTAAACTCCATAAGAAAAATAGACGATCAAGGCAGAAAGGACACTTTTTATTCTTCTCTTTCCAATACTGTATTTATTCATTTTTTCAAAGGAACCAATAAATGCCATTTGATTACAGTGATCATACAGGTGGACACAGGACAGGCTAGATAGATGTTTCTAATTGCATTACCAATTAAACTTTAAGCATAAATATTTACAGCGAAAATTTTAAGGAAAAAACCAGTAGTTCCAGAGTACAGAGTATGTGCTTCCTAGGCAAGAAGAATGATCTTGCAGATGGTCTGTCCTCAAACAGTATAAAGAAGATACCCTAAAGAATAAGGACATTCTTCCTTTGTTTTGCATACATGACTATCCTTACAAAGTTAAAGTAGTGTTACCTTGGGACTTAGGGGTTTGCTCCCACCTAAGGTCTCAGGTTCGATTCCCCTTGATAGAATATGATTCACAAGACATAGGATTGAAAGGAGCTAGCAGAAATTAATTAGATGCCCACCTATTACTGACTCTAAACAGCTATGACTAAGCTTAAACTGAGTTCTAAAAGAACATTAATTTCCTAATGACGACAAGTTCATAGGAGAGTAACTGGAACTCTTTTCCCTTTCTATATAGCATGTGAAAGATATAGTAACTGAACTGTCGTTAAAGAAAAAATCTGCAATACTGCAAAAGGTGTCGAGATGAACAAAAGGGAAACCTATCATTGCTAGATCAGTAAAGGCCATTATAGACTGATAGTAACCTAAACACTACTACACCAGGCAATTTTCCCTCAGAAGAGTGTCAAAAGTTGCACCATAAGTCCATCAGTTTTTTTTTTTGAGATATTGCAGGGTGTCCCGAGCCAGTTTTCGCACACCTCAGACTAATCCCTATAGCTCCACCCACAGCCCTTTCACAAGCATAAGCGCGGGGTGACGTAACGGCAAGGTTTATTAGCAAGGAGCCCTTTCACATGCATATGCGCGGGGTGAGGTGGCCCAAGATTTATTAGCAAGGAGAATCGGACATGAAACCTTAGGAGGAAGCAAACACCTAAGTCCCAAGCCAAGACTCTTGGCCAAGCCTTTGGTAGCAACTCATTTGGCCAACCACTTGGCAAATCCCGTAAGTCCATCAGTTCTGCAAGTATGAAGAATCTGACACCCCTTTATTGCATTAAACATAGGTACTAACTATGCAATAATTCTCAACAGAAAATACAGAATACAGTTGTTGGCAAAGGTGCATCATGATTATGCAGATAAATGTAAATCACAGAGACAGGAGGGATGTTTTTGAGTGTGATTGTGATGGAGAGAAAACTGTTAGAGCAGTGAAGATGGCTGTGCGTACCTTTGCATGCTCCTTCTGCACATCTCAATGAAGACACATGAGGTCATGAGCAAAAGAGTGGTTAAGAAAGTATCAATCTTCTGGCTCAATTGTGTATTCATTCTTTCCTAACAGATAGTGGGATGTAACCCCACGGCTTTGCTGCATATCACATTCATGGAGAACCATACACATTAGTTATTCTGAAGAAAAGACAAAAGAGATGGATTTACATTTTACTGCGTAACAAACTATACGCAGTCCATCAGTTCTGCAAGTATGAAGAGTCTGACACCCCTTTATTATATTAACCATAGGTACTAAATATGCAATAAGTCTCACCAGAAAATACAGAATACAGTTGTTGGCAAAGGTGCATTATGATTATGCAGATAAATGTAAATAACAGAAACAGGAGGAATATTTGAGTGTGATTATGATGGATAGAAAACTGTTAGCTAGAGCAGTGAGACGGCTTTGCATACCTTTGCATGCTCCTTCTGCACATCTCAATGAAGACACATGAGCAGAAGAGTGGTTAAGATAGTGCAAGATCTAGTTTGGCCCCAAAGGCTGATCAAAGAATTGACTAGCTATAACCTTCCTTTTATGGGCTGGGCTGTTCCATCAAATTTTTTAGAAGAGGTCCCAGTCTCGTATGTGATGGTTGCCACGGCAAAACTTTAAGAAGAGGCGCGGTTTCAACTCTCGTATGTGATGGTTGCCACAGCGATGGGCTTCACTTCTATGACTGCCTTCCTAACTGTCGCAACCACTGAGTGAACAATGTAAATTCAGTTTTGTGCATCAGAAACAAAGGTATCAAACTCTTAGGACAGGCTGTTATCTGAAGGGCAGTTAATGTTCTGAACAAGGGTGTCAAGTTGTGAGATAATAGGTTCATTAGTAGAATACAAGGTATACTACTAGCAAGGAGTAGTGTATAGATTGCACAGGTAACTCAGAATCAAAATGATGTTAATTTAGACGTCAAAATCACGACAAATGTCTATTAAAGTACACTTATCCCAATGGATGATTACGTACCGAGACAGAAAGAGACCTTGAGAATTACTATCACATAACAAATGTCTTTTTTGTCTTACCACATAAGACACCGCTCCCTATAAATGATATTCACGTCACGACCCATGAGAGTTGAATGAGACCTTGATTACGTACCAAGGCAGAAAGAATAACTATTGAACAGCCCATCTTCTAAAACTACGGACTGTGCTGCACGACAAAACATTTAATCCACATCACCAGTATCAAAAGAAAGTTCCAATCTTCCGGCTCAATTGCCCTGAAAGAATGAAGCTTCCACACAACATGAAAAAACAGTACAACACGATGATTTCCATGTTTAATGTCCAAGTTTCGGTCTGCCCAGTGAAATGAGTAGTAAAACCGTGTTAAAAATATTAAGGGAGACATTCCTATGTATGGTTAAATTGTGAAAATTGTCCTGATGATTTCCTGTACCTCGTGAAGTTCAAATATAATAAGACAGGACCAAGCACATAAAATTGAGGATCAACAGAAAGTTCTAACCAAAACCAAATTTCACCTCTATGGTCTATAGTAAGTAGGCCTCACAGAGTGACAGACCATAGATATGGACCTGTAGCACCGTTTAATGGGCAGCGGCTACTTAATGCCTGACAGTTGTAACTTAAGAACTTAGTCCAAATATACAACTGCTTAGAAGGACCTTTCTAATGCTAAGCCATGAAAGATACCAAAGATCTTCTGCCCAATCTCTCTACAGAACAAAAGCAATAACATGACAAGACACAGCCGATGAAAAAACTAATCCAGAGTTCACAATAATTTAAAACAGACGCCTTCTCTTGCAACCCCGAAAAATTGTTGATATCCTCACAATCACTTTTGGCTTTTAAGTTTTTCATTTTGCAGGTACTTGGACACTCCATAATCAACTGTTCTAGGCTCCAGCTATGAACAAGAAGAGTGATGTGGTAAATAAGGAGTGAAGATGCTTGGCGAATAACTTACCCCAATCTTCTGGTAGAAAGCCTGTGAGTTTCAAAATATAAAAGGTTAAACTCCATAAGAAAAATAGATGATCAAGGCAGAAAGAACTTTTTTATTCTTCTCTCTCCAATACTGTATTTATTCATTTTTCGTGACGCGTGATTACCGGAATCATACAGGTGGACACAGGACAGGCTAGGTAGATGTTGCTGATTGCATTAACTTTAAGCATACATATTTACAGCGAAAACTTCAAGGAAAAAACCAGTAGTTCCAGAGACCAGAGTATGTGCTTCCTAGGCAAGAAGAATGATCTTCCGGATGGTCTGTCCTCAAATAGTATAAAGAAGATACCCCTAAGGCCCTAAAGAATGAGGACGTTCTTCCTTTGTTTTGTATGCATAAGTATCCTTATAAAGTTAAAGCGGCTGCATTTGTTGGCGAGCATTCTAAGCACCACTTAATGGTACACGATTACTTTTCCAAATAATAATTCTTAGATCAATTCTGTTATTTTATTCTACACTAAGTTCTAGAAGTTAAACCTATTAATTGTTAATATAGATCAATTCCCCTAATTCTCAACAAGGTTATATATTTGTATATTATTTTGAAGTGAACCACACTTCAAAACTTACTTATAGCACTCAAAACTAGTCAAAAGTACTGGTGGAAATAAAAATTCACCCAAAGTATTAAACTGTCCAACATGGAAAAGCTAGTTCAAATTGTCATTGTCATGCAATATGATGAACAACTGCAACTCAGCATTCAGTCTAACCCCGCGTTGGACTAATCTACTAAACATTACTTGTTCAGCTCACTGACTTAATATGATGAACAACTGCAACTGAAATTTTAATGTACTCGCAAGCGCACGAATCGAATTGAAGTATAGCAATGCAAGTGCGAGGTCGAACCCACAGGGACTTGTGAACTTTTAATAGGAAAACTAAACATACGTAAATTGATTGAACCCTAACCTCAGTTCCCAAAAGTGTGATTGATTTGGAAGATAAAAATTAAATAAATTAACGATAAAAATAATTAAACTAGCACGCAAAAATAGTGGAGATTGACTGTTGGGAAAAATTGACTAAGGTTTCGGAATTCACACCCATAAATATATCGATTAATCTTATGCAATGATTTTTCCTATAATTCTACACAATGATTTTAGAAGCTAATCTTAACCACCATGGATAATATTATAATAAGCTCTTTTTCTTTTAACGATAAATATGTTCTCCCTCTGCTTCAAAAGTTTAAGCCAAAATCATCCGTTGTATCCGCGAAAACAAATCACAATGGATACCCCATACTTAAATATCAACTTTAATAAGCCAAGCAATTCGATTAATATGCAGATATCAAATCATGGAAAAAAAACTCATACGTACCGATTGAATCCATATCCGAGTTTCATGCATAATAATTAATTGAGTCGAGAACAATAGATAATTAACGCAAGTAGGAAAAATATAAGCATAAAATCAATCAATAATATTCATGAGGTTTCATCCTCAACCCTAATTTAGAAGTCTAGCCTCTCATGGATAAAAATTCATAGATTAAAACACTAGACTCCATAATAACAAAAATCTTACAAGTATCTTTTGCTCTTTGATTTATTTTTCCTCCAGCCGTTACCTCAACCGTAGCCGCGGTGAATGATGCGTGATCCCCACAGCTGAAGTCCTAGTACTCTCTTTATATTATTATTTGCCTATAGTTAACAAGGGAAACAAGTCAATAATGGATCCAAACTCTCCTTTTCGGTCAGTAATCCAAAAAGATTGCCTTGCCTAATTGGTTTGGTTTCTAATACTACTAATATCACTCAAATTCCTTTGTGCCCAATCAACTTCGAACTCCAGCCTTTAGGTCCATGAGTCAATCTTGTAATGTTGGGCTCAACACTTGAGTTAGTTTGATCACGGGCTTAGCTTTGACAATTTCAGCTTCGCGCTTTTAGAATCCAACGACCGCATTATTGACCATTATCATCTTTTTTCCTGCAAATTAATAATTTAAAGTGAATTACCAAAAAGATACCATCAATAAATGACTAACAATATACGATATAGGGGTTGCTACATGTCAATATTTTGGGCTCATCACCTGCATTACGAATGGAATCATCGTTCATCAGTTTAATTGAATGGCCGCTTGATTGAGAGGCCGAGTAATATGAGAATTCCATTCCATTCCTTCAATTATTCCAACAAAACCAAACAATACATTGTTGGGAGTCTGATCCTCCTGAGGTCTTCCTTCCCAAGTGCGCGAAGGCCCAATCCCTTGAGAAGTATCCATGAAGTCCACACTAATCACTTGGACCCAATATGCATTGAACGACTCATATCCACTTAAAAGAGTAAACTTGTAAGTGGTGAGTCGTCTAATTGCCTATTAAAAAATGAATGGAAATTAAGTGTCCAACTGATGAAACAAATTGCAACAAGACAGTTCAATAGCTAACGATGACAATAAAATGACGCAACTACAAATCCCATCAAAGAAGATACCATTGCAGCTTTCATGAAATCCTATCAGGTCAGCAAAAGGCAAGCCAACAAAAGTGTGATTATAATCTGATGCGGCGAAAGCAATACCCTCGACTAGAATAACAGCACCGAGACTCAAGCGAGCAAGAACAGAACCACTCTCGTTCCAACTCTAGCTCTTTTTCTTTGCGAAACAAACCCGGGTTTTTTTTCTACTGAATCTCACTGATTATTGATGCCCTCTCCGCCTTTCCTCTTTTTGTCTCTTCCCAGTAGTCACCAGATTCACTTTCCATTTAGCAGAAGATGAAGAGCCAAACCCTAGGCCGGGTGAAGTGGGTCTGTTGGGTATTGGAATGAGGCGCCATAGCTCAGTTGGTTTGGGGGTGGAGGATTTGGATTTGTCTAGGGATTTGATGGACACTAGCGTGGGTTTAGTTAGGGTATGGAGAAGAAGAAGATGGGGTTTCTTGGTGGTGGAGAAGACGCGAGGGGGGAGTGGAGTTTTCAGCGCAGTTTTCAGTTTAGTTGGTTAAAAATTGATTCCCCTTCGGCTCCCGCCACACATTTTCCAGATACAGATTAGTTCAATCTAGGCTGCAAACGAGTCGAAACAAAAACTCACGAAGAGCGAAAAATTATTAATAGTTGCTATTTTGTACAAAATTTTAGGTCTTTAACAAAAACAAAAGAAAGATGAAAGGACAACGAAAAAGAAAGAAGGAAAGTAGTCAAAGAGAGTGGAAATGTTAGTACGTAGAAACTTTTTACATGTGAAATGATAATACTCCGAGTTATCTATTTATAGACAAATTAGAAAACAAAAGACCAAAACCAATTTTCATTGCTTAATTGACTTTTTTACATAATTGATTAGTAGTAATTCTACAAAATAGAAAAAGGGAGTTCATAGTTTTTTAGCCTACTCTTCAACACTCAAAACACGGGATGAGATTTAAGATTTGGTTTGAATTTAACTTTTGGTTTGAATAGAGGTACGGTGGATTCCTTGCAGATGTTTTGCAGCAATGAGTAGGATACTTCGTATCAAAATTGGAGTCGCGTCCCTGATCATAATAGAAAGGAAACGACTTTATACTAGTACTAATCTTCTTGTGGAGAGTTGAACAAAAACTATTTCTTCCGATTCTTCTAGATACATCTTCATTACCATTATACTACAGAGGAGGTAGTTAAAATAAATTTGTAAGGAGTTTAGAAAATAGGAGTAACAATGAATAAATTTGGACAAAAAAAAGAAGAAGTAAATTACGAGTTGAAATATAATATATAGTATTTACTATATCACCACATTGAAATATGGGTATATTTTATAGTATCCAAGCTAAAGAAACATTAGAGCAACTCCAATGAGGATGTAAAATGGGTTATATACCTATAATGTAGCATCAATAAAAAACATAAGGGCTCCAATAGTGACGCAAAGGGGTTGGAAAATGGCAGAAACACCAACTGAATTCATAAAATATATGCCGGAGTTACCTGACTTAGCCGGAAAAGTTACCAGAATCTGGAAAGGTAGTTCCTAGGGTTCTACGGAATCTAGATTTAGAAGAATCTCAACTGCCACCTACCAATGTGTGAGTGACGATGAATCGAATGGATTTGATCTAGATCAAAGTGGATTGTGAACGCATAGCCCAGTCGAAATCACAGATGGATAAAAAAAGTGGTGTTTAAGTTTAGGATTGTCACAATGGAAGTCTATTGTTCTTTTGGGAAAAAAGTCTAGATACCCAGAATTGGTACCCATAAATTACCCAAAATTTGAATTTCAACGCTCTAGATTGACTTCAAGTGAATCTGGACCGTTAAAGTTCAAATTCTAGGTAGTTTTTAGGTACCCATTCTATGTATGTAGCAGGCTCTTCTTTTGGACGTCATGGCAAACCCACGTGGAGGGCCACATGGACGTCCCCTTGCCAAAACTTAGGCTAAAGCCATCTATACAGACACCAACAAAGCATCAGGCTTTCCTTTCCTGGACTTTAGTTATTATTTTCTTGAAAAATTAGTGGAGAACGGGGTTGAAAATGACGTAGATAATTGAATTGGGGTTGAAAAAAGGAGGAGAAAATGAGATAGAGGGAAAGTTAGTTAAATTTAGAACTGATTGGTTCTAATATAGACCAGGTGATTGGCTGAAGTTAAACTTTTTTCCTTATTCCACCAAACTCACTGAATCAAAAAATAAAATAAAATAAATAGTAGTATACGAATTATGGGGTTGAAAAGTGGTTGATAATGGGCGCTGAGAAGGTAGGTAGTCGAATTGGGATCGAAAAAGTATGAAAAAATGAGATTGAGAAAAAAATAGTTAATAATTGAAACTGTTTCGGTTCTAAAATTAGGCACAAAATCATTTTCGATATCAAATTATTCAAATGGCTTCGCGTTGTGATGTCGTTCGCCTTGGTTCCCTTTAATCTTCGGGAAAATACAAGCCGGTCCTACTTTTTTTGGGGGCTTCCATGATTCCATCAAAACCCTCTTTTGTAATGTTATCCCTTCCAAACCCTTTTTAAAGATGTTTTTACATTTTTGCCCATAAAATACATAGTAATTCATACCCCACCTTCGTCCGCCATCCACTTCTGGCCGGCAACTACTTCCGGCCAGCGAGTTTGTAAAAAAAAAACTGCGAATTTGTAAATGAAAAAAGGAATCCATATAAAAAATTAAATTGTTGATGTATAGCCCGATCTAAACTTCGATTCTGGACGACAAATTCGTAGTTGTTAACAAATTTGCAGTGTTTTTTACAAATCCGCTTTTTTTTTTGTAACAAATTCACAGTAAAAAACTCACCATTCACAACGAAGAAAATTCAGCCAACTACGGAATGACGGCGGCGGTGGTGGTTCTGATCTCGTCTAAGTCGAAGTCGTCGTCACAACACTTGAGATGTTCGGTGAAGGCCAATCGCATCTGACAACAATCTCGCCAACACCGACGAGAATGACGACGGCGCTAGTGGTTTCGATCTCATGCGACGGTGGTGGCAGTGGTTCATGGGGATTTCTGTGTGTGTGTGAAGGAGACGAAGTGAATGAGGGTATATATGGTAATCTACTTCATACGGGGTTTATGTGGGATACACGTGCCGCGAAGTGGGGTTGAATGGGAGAATGCCCACAAGAGAGGGCTGGCTTGGAAGAACCCCTTTAATATTTGTAATCCATTTTCAAAAATTAATAAATTTTTCTTTGCCTTTCAAATTTTTTTTTATTCAAATGGCTAGAGCTAGCGAAGGACCCAGGGTACAAAAGGGGTGTTTGACCCCTGCATTCCTCCAAAAATTTTTCCTATATGTAATACACTTTTAAATTTTTTTATAAAATTATTGAAAAGTTATCCCTGCAAACGCGGCTGGCCGGAGCATTTTCCAATCACCATTGGACTTTGGTGCAACCGTTGTTTAGAAGAAGAACCTCCAACACACTTTTTGTGTGCCTGGACGATTGTGTGCGCATAATGTCCAGTTCTACTCCAGTCAAAGACTGCATCCAACAAGTTTCTGCATCCCGACAAACTTTGGCGACAAACAAAACTCACTCAATCGATAGTGACTCGGTTTCTCTCTCTCTCTCTCTCTCTCTCTCTCTCTCTCTCTACAATTCAATCAACAATTCTCCTCCACAATTTTCCCTCAGCTAATCATCTCTCTCTGCCGCATAACCACCATGTAATGTAAATAAACCCTCTCACTATCATCTAATCCAGTACTCATCCTCCCGTTGACGGAATTTCAACCTTGGTCCAATCTCACCGCCACATTTCTCTTCACTCGATTTTCATTCTCATGGCTCTTCATCTACTCCCTCGCTTTCACTGCCTCCCCTCCTTCTCATCAAACCCTACCTATCGTCGACAACGTTCTTCGCTCGCCGTTGCATCAATGTCGTCAACGCGCGGTAGGATAGAATCCAGTGCCGGACGGAACACCGGTGCCGCACTTCTTTGGTTCAAGCACGACCTCCGCCTCGACGATCACCCTGGACTCATAGCCGCGTCGAGGTGTCGGACGGTTGTTCCTCTCTACGTATTCGACCGCCGAATTCTCTCCCGTGAGCGCTCTCTATCTCTCTGAAAAATACACGCCTGCACGATGCACACTCCTTGAATCAATTTGAATTCATTAATTTTTCATTTAAGTTTATAACATCACTCCTTGAATCGATTTGAGTTCATCGATTTTGCATAAAAGTTTATAACATCCGTCTTGCAGTCATAATTTTTGCAGCAATTCACAAATTCATAATTTGGATTCTTGCAGTATATTGTATCTTATGAGTTTTATTTTATCTTATGAATTTTTAAACAAAACCGTATTCTTTTCACATTTCCAAAAAAACATCCAAAAAGATTCTTCCTCATCTTTCATTACTCACATTTCTCTCTCTGCTTATTACAACTCAATCCAATCATTATTTTCATTTCTCCCTCTATCTCTCCCCAATTATTACACCTCTCCCTCTAATTATTACTCTTTCCAAATACTATCTCAAAATATTCTTTTTAAAACTCTCAACCAAGTAAAGTGTTAACTTATTCAAATTCCGTACAAAATGTTAGGAATTTGTATACGTGATGTTATAAATTCAAAGCTATTCAAGGGGTTCATATGTACTGTACCGTTTTCATACGTATAAACATATGTTTATATATGTACAAGTAACTTTGTATGTATACGTACATATGTTCAATTGAATTGCTCTTGGCACTTTCTTTTACACAACTTCACCGTAGAATTACATTTTAACATAGAGATTACATATTGTGGTGCGCAGGATGAGAACCTGAAATAAACTAGTTAAGGTTTTTATTTGCTCAATCAATGTTATATCAGAAATAGATGAATAATTCTATGAGGAATATGGAAGATTACCTTCGGCTTTTGAGTTCATGGACGTGATTAAGTTGTGGAGGTCGAATTTCTGTGTAATTCCCTGATATTAGGTGCTAAAGCTAGGTCGTTTCAAGAATGCCTTTGATAGAAAAGTTCCAAGATGTAGGGGATGAGCATGACCACATGGTTCTCTTGTACCTCCTTATTCCAAAAGATGAATAATTGAAAATTTATTTAGCCTAGCCAATCAAGATTTGACTCTCGATACCTATTCGGAAGATGGGAAGGCATTTGTTGCGGAAATTTTTACTGCTCGAGTTAAGTGTACGACTATGATCTGTATAATTACTATGTCAATTACTGAACATTAAGATTTCAGAGATTTCTAAATGTCATCTACAATTAGTGTTTGAAATCTATAGTTTAGTCAAATGCATGTAGTTTAATATTCCAAGAGAGAATGCATTGGCTAAGACTTGGACAAGCCTGAGAGTGGTTCATAATACTGTTGAAAATGCAAATGAAAAGATCTTTATTATTCCTTTGGGACATTGGAAATACCTACTTTAACCTAGCGTAGGGTAGAGGTGAAAGGGAGGAGGGGGGGATTGCACCCCTGTCCTCAAGAGCGGGGATATATGCGCCCAGCTACTAAGCCAACCCCTAACAAGTTGATTACAGAACCTTCTGGCCTTGAGTCGAACTTTCATGATAAATAAGCATGTTAGTGTGAGGTAAGGCCCATGGTGAAAGAGGCTCACAGAAAATATGAAGTTCATTGTTGGAACTTGGGACCATAATAAACAATGATAGGTGATATGAAGCACATTAGTTGTTTTATATGGACTGAAAAGAAGGTTACGTAGCTTGGAGACCCTCTCATCACGTGAGAAGAATGTTGATTTCTGGTCGTGTTTACTGCAGGCTTTTCTGATGAAATGCTAGAAGTGCTTCTTCTTGCTTTGGAGGATTTAAGAAAGTCATTGAAGGATCAGGGGTCCCATCTGGTGATCAGGTTGGGGACCGCAGAAAATGTGCTGCAAGAACTTGTAAAAGAGGTTGTTACACATTAGGTGCGCTTACTGTGATAGTTTACTGTTCAGGCATGAAGAGAACTTCAAGCACTATCCACTCATTTTGCTCATTAATCGACAAGGAACAGGTTAAAGCCACCAACGTATTTGCTGAGGAGGAGGTAGAGTATGACTTACGTAGAATGCTGGATGTTGTTGGAAAGACCTTATCAACAATGTCTTTTCCAGAGGGGAACCCAAGATTTGTGCTGTGGAACACTCCACTTTACAATATCAAGGTCAGCATCATCCTTTTCTGTGTTTGTTAGTTATTAGTTATCTGAATGGGTTAAATGTCCTTGATATATGATTGTTTGTGCTTATTAATGTTCTCTAGAACTTGAAAGACCTACCAGCATCATACAATGAGTTCGAGAAGCTGAAGTTCACAGCTATTTCACCTCTTTTGCCCCCAAAGTTACCAAATTTAGAGGTGGAGTTGAACTGGGGTGAGTTCTATGCCTTAAATATTGTATAAATGTAGTGCTTTTCAAAATAATTTTCTGAGTTTATATAATTGTGATTGGGACATGGGAAAGTAACAAATGCTTTATATCAGGTTCTGTACCCACACTGGAGGATTTGAAGATGTTTATGAACGACTATCCAGGCAAATCAAAAGATCATTGGAATTCAGTCAAGGGAATCTCAGCTGAAAGTGTATTCCGTAGCAATAAGTTTGTGGCTTCAAGAAATCGAATTCAAGGGTTGGGGTTGTCAAAGACAGGGGACAGCAACCAAATAAAATCTTATAACGGTTTCCAAAACAAAAGAAAGGAATCTGTGTTTGTAACACAAAGAGGCAATGTCGTAGGAGGTGGGACAGCTGTCGTGTTGAATGCTTTGGCTGCATATTTGAGATATTTGGAGGGTACTGTCAGGGACGACTGGCAGGAGTATGTGGAGTCTCATTATTCTTTATAGTGTTTATCTTGTTTTCTAAATTTTGTCTATGTGAAATTGGCTTGTTTTCGATTTATTTCATCTTCTCTATGCGTGCGCTCACGCGCAAAGTTTGATTCTTCTCTTTATGTGTTTAAGCACTTTGTTAGCTAGCTAATCCATAATAGTCTACTCTAAGAGTTGCCATCACATGCTTGTTGTCTAATACTTTCACAGGGTACATGAAAAGTTACGCCAAGCTGAAAATCGTGAAGGAGCTTCATTTGGTACTCTTTTCGGGTCTGCCCTCTGCCTTGGCATCATATCCAGAAGGAGAGCGCATTATGAAGCTATTAAGTATGAGAAAGAAAGAAATGGTGGATTTCTGTCTCCCTTTGGATATTCAGCAGCCACTGTTGCTGCAGTTGCTGACACTGTTTGCTCGATGGAGGTATATGTATCATATGTGTGATTGGTGTATCCTACTATTAAGTTCTTATGTTGATTTATTGGTGTTAATTGCTAATAGTAATTTTTGCACTAAATATTCCCTGTTGTGACAATATGACATGTTCATATGTAACTCTTATTTAAGATTCAGCTGACTTTCATGGCAGTGGTATTGGCTTATGGCGTCAAAAACTCAATTTGTTTACAAAGGAAGGTACGCCATACGAATATGGAGATGGAAAGGCTTTCTAATTCAGGTGAGTTGTTGCCACTACAAGCACACTTGTTAATTTGCAGAAGTACCTGCGGAAGTTCAATATCTGCATTTTCTATCCCTGCCATTAAAAATTGTTCTCTCTTCAGTATACTGTTGCTGGTGACGAAGGTCCAGCTATTCTTCTTGTGCATGGTTTTGGTGCTTTCTTGCAACATTTCCGCGACAATATCAATGGTATAGCTGAAGGTGGCAACCGAGTTTGGGCAGTCACGCTTTTGGGATTTGGTGGATCAGAGAAGCCGAATGTTGTGTACACTGAAGTTATGTGGGCTGAATTGCTTAAGGACTTCATCATTGAAGTTGTGGGGGAACCAGTGCATCTTGTTGGGAATTCAATGGGCGGTATGGATAATTGTTAATTTACCAATTTATGATAATCTTTCATAAGTTGTTTGATACCTAACCATCCACAGACCAAATTCCTCTTCTGAATTGTGTCTTTGGAAAATTAACCTTTGTAAGCTATGTAACCTAATTTGGTATTCTTGGATTCCAGGCTATTTTGTTTCAATTGCTGCCGGTCTGTGGCCTGCTGTAGCGAAGTCTCTTGTCCTTATTAATACTGCTGGCAATGTTGTTCCTCAATATTCTTCTGTGCCTTTTTCGCAAGTAAGGGGACTCACATGCTGGTGCTAGTGGCTTACCTATTTCACACACATAAATATTTCGTTTTCTCATTGGCAATTTACTTTCAATACGTGTTCATGTATTTGCTGTGTGTAGTCGTATTTAACTTGTTTACAATATTTGCCTGGAAATTGAGTAATACTGTAATAGTATGACTTCCTACTCTGGTTTCTTGGGAAGGATAGTGTGAGTAGCTGGATAGGAAGTCTCACACATGTTTAGAGTTCAAGCTGGACACTTGATGCTCTCGCTTTTTGGGGTATAACTTTTCCCCCTCTTATGGATGTTCCTAGCAATCCCAAAGCATCTAGGTTTTTCTTCCCCCCCCTTCAAAAAGGGTAAAAGACTGAATTAGTCTTCTTCTGCTTCCTAGAAATGGCACTCTAAAGACAGCCTCCAATTTACTCAGTTTGTCAGTTTGATTTCCTCAGAAGTTGGTATGTTTAATATTTCAGGAACGGCAAACTTCACCAGTTGCTTGGTTGGGTGCTAGACTCCTCCTACTCTACTTGAGACTGAGTATCAAGAATCTAATGACGAACTTGTACCCAACTGTATGCATTCCCTACTTCCTACTCTTGCTTCGGGGTGTATATTGCTAACTTTAACTTCATTATTACGTTCTGCAGCAAGTAGAGCGAGCTGATGATTGGATTGTTAACGAGATGTTACGAGCTGTATCCTCATGAATGCAATAGACACATCTTTTTGGTCAATCTCTAGATATTTTAAAAAGCATTTCAAAAAGATGGTTAATTTCCCTTGCACTTCCTTCACGAGTACTAACAGTCACATGATCCTGGTGTGGTGGTAGTTCTTGAAAGCATATTCACCTTCAATCTTTCTATTCCTCTAAACCATCTTTTGGAAGGATTTGAGAACCGGGTTCTCGTTATACAGGTGAAATCTTTACATGCTGCAGCAAACTGTGATTTCGCTCTTCACAAAGTTCCTTCTTTTTCTCATCCATCGTTTCCTATCTCTTTTATACAATCAGGGAAGGAAAGATCCGCTCTACAACTCGCAAACGATACTGGCCTTGCTTAGAGAGCACTGCAAAGGAGTCACAATCAGGGAACTGGATGCTGGTAATTCTGATGCTTTTCCTCATGGCTTTTATCTCTTGCAAATTGCATTTATGATGTTCACCTATCCTGGTTTAACTGATGATGGTAGTGTCAAATCAATCAGGCCATTGCCCTCATGATGAACGGCCGAAAGAAGTGAATTCTATTATTCAGGAATGGGTAGTTACTGTGGGAGGTAGAATTTTATCCTTCGACAGAACGTGAAGATGAAATTGTTGGATCCCCGGCACTTTTTTTTTTGGATCCGCGGTACTTGATAAGGGATTTTTTGAACTCAAATGATCTGTTGCTCCTGCTTTGGAAAATTTTAAGTTTCTTTAGGAGTGGGCCATTATCTACCATTTATGTGAGACATTATCAGTTTATATACTGGTGCGATTTGATAATGTGAATATCTGATTCTTTGATTGAATCCTGTAAAAATTGACTACTCCATATTTTCTGTGATGTTTGCTACAGACCATATTTTCGCTAAGTTCACTCGACACCTGTAACAGCAGCACGGATATTCTTCACATCAAAATACCTTTTATTCTTCTGTTTTTTCAGTTGAATTAGCATATCCTTGAATTGTTCACTCACGCAAACAAGTACAAGGTTCATCTGGCAACAAGTCCCCTTCCGTACCTATATATTCACTTCTCAGTTTTGGCAGAATAGAACATCAATATCAATACTGCATTGAAATTTAGGGGAGAGAAAAAACATGACAATAATTGTTAATTTGTTGCAATAGAAAATAATTAATGATAAAGATACAAGACTCTACTTGCAAAATCAAGAATAGAGAAGCAATCGCTGTCTTTTCTTGTTTATTTTCCGATGATCAGCCCACTGTACCCTCTGGATGATTCCCAATGAGCAATAGCATCAAAAAGGACATTGCATGCTCTTCAAAACTATTTCAAGTCAAAATGGTTGCAGATGACTTGATCACCAGATTGCCAATTGAAAAAAAAAAACACTTAATCACCAGATGGCACCCGTATCTCGGCCCATTGATCTCCACCACAGCCAATGTCATGACTTCGTATCTGCTTTTCCAGCAGTTCAAGAAGCAGCAACCGACAGTTCCTTCTGTTTCCATGTTTCCTGCTGCATACAACCAGTTGAATGGGCAACAGCTTTTGCTAATCTTGCAGCAGATCCATTTCACGATAAAGGCATGTAGTATCAGGAACTATTCCTCCATCACGGTACCTTAGAATACCATCTCCTACAAGATCTTTCAACAAGAAGGCCGCGTCTTTTGCTCCACCGTGTTGCAAGAACCTTGTTCTAAGAGCAGATCCTGTGGCTGGTGATAGAGGATCATCCTGAAACATCTTTTGCCATATAGTCGCAGCAAAGCACTTGGCATACAAGTAGCTATAGTAACCTACATACATCGGAATGAAGTACCTCATTAGAAAGTATCATATGACTTGATAGCTTTAAAAATCAACAGCCAACAGCTTACATGATCTGATATCATTAGGTCATTAGATGAACATTGGGCCCTAAGTAGCGGACTGAAGCCACTTGCCATCGTATATTAGTAACGTACTGATTGATGGTAGCGTTAAACTTTGAATAAGGGTTACAATAGTTGATATTTAATAACAAATAGAGTACAAAATAAAGGCATAAGTTTCCAGGAATTTCTTGACGCCAGCAAGTATTTTTTTAAGCTGAAAAAGGAGGGAAATTAGGTTGGAGGCCTACTGACCAAAGTGTTGGGCTTTTCAGTTTTCACAAATAGATTGAATAATCGACTGCAATGATTCATTGTGTAGTGCAAGGTTGAAATAAGAACAAACAGGAAGGAATAAAACCCTCGTATCTCATAAAATATTTTATTGCCCAGGAAGTACTACTTATTAACCTGAATTGTTGGATTCTCCCTACTTGGCTAGCCTAACATAAATCCAATCTAGAGACAAGCAATTCCATTAAGTACATAACCAATCCAACAGGCAAAACAATGGCCCTCCGCAGTCTTTTTTTGCCAAAGTTGTGTTGAGTTACGGTGTTGGACACCTAGCAGAGACATAAGATGCACGGTATGTCTATGAAAAGGAACAATATGGTAATCCTTGATTGTGATAATACCTGCTCCATAATTCAGAAGATGATTAAAGCGGGTGTGCCAATGTGTACCCTCGACATGCTTCCAACTGGTATGTTGTCTTTTCAAATCCGCAACAGCAGAAATTGTATCGATGGGTGAGGACGGCTGTTCCCCGAAAAGAGTTTGGTCCATTATGGCATAAAAAACCTGATGAAAAGAAAATAATCAAGTCATTTGTCAAGGTTCGTACTCCTTTTTCTTCTTTTTTTATCCCAATAAATTGTTTGTTACACCATTAAGTCCTTCAGAATCAAACCTGACGTTGCAACTCAGTTGCTGCAAACATCTTTTTGGCTCCCCGCATTGACTCCACCAGTTTCTCAGGTATTATTTCACCAGTGGAATAATGTCTCGCAAATGTCTTCAAGACGCGATAATCCCAAGCAAAGTATCTGCAAAATGTAACAAAAACATTTTCAGGATCGCTAAACTCCATGGATTCAGCCCGTGTATGGTGGGATTGGGTCCATGGGGATTAGTTGACGAAAGCATAAGCCGGCCCGGACACCTTGAGTTATCAAAAACTCTATAGATTTAGACTCAAAGTTAAATGCATGTTACGTATGAAGGAATTACTCATATTCCATGTATCGAAGTTTAACTAGAGGATGACACATTAGGTGCATAGCTTATCACTGATTCTGAAGTATATTGAGACCTTCGGACAAAAACAACTAGCAAGATTTTTTTTTTTTTATTTTTGGGCGGGGGGAACTAACAACTAGCAAGTTCTCGCAACGATTATGTGTCTTTGGCAAGATTAGAGACAAAAACCTCTTTGGTAAGACTTAGTTACGTGACATTAGATTGAAAAATGAACACCTTTCCGTCTATAGTGCAGAAATATATCCATTTTTATCATGACACAAGGTGAAACGTCAATTGCTATCGCTCGTAACTATCCAAGATTATAAGGTCGTATGCATGTCACTACGCCTATGATGGTACCCTTCCACATAGTCCATTTCTATACCTTTTCTATCCTGATGTGCTCCTCACACAGTCCCACCAGCAGTAAAGATTGAAGACTTCAGCTCCCTCCAGAAAATCAATGAGTGTAGGGTAAAATAACCAATGAAATCATATGCAAAATATGTCAAATGAAGAAGCATATCTAACTTTTAATGAGACCATCCCATGAGTGTATCAAGGGTACACAATTTTACTAAATTTATTTGGCTAACTAATATGATCAGCATAGAACACCAAAATTCACTAGTTAATATCAGCTAATTAAAGGAATTAAATCCTAGGCCCAATCCTATAACTTCGTGCCTCTCACTCTCTTAGTTGCTAATTTTTATCAGTTATCAAAATCAAACCAAACAGCACAAACATGAGCTTCATTACAAGTATATTACCCATGCAACATAATATTTCTCTCCTAAATGCACAAGCCACAAACACATCGACCACTACCATAATAATACAGTGAAAGAAGATTGCATCACCAACTGAAAGATCGAGTGATGATCAGAAACACTGTAAATTCTGACAATGATTTTACTTCAGTCAATTTTCAATTACAGGAAACTGCTGATCATGGAAAGGTAGAAACTAAAAGTTATTGAGCAATACTAGTATATTATAAAACAACCATGTAGAGAATCTCAAATAGCTAAGAGCTGGCCTGCAGTCTACTCACTCAAAGAGGTTTGAAGGTGTTTCAGCCAAATCAAGAGCCACCCTTGTACCTGAAAAATGTTGGTAATCCTACAAGCACAATTAGGGGGGGACTTTAAAATAGTGAAACTAGGAAAATGTCAACTGTCGATTTAGCTGCAAGACATTTACTATACCGTTCGTGAGAGCAAGGAGTGAAGAGCATGTCCAAATTCATGAAAAAGAGTTTCTACTTCCCAGTGATTAAGCCTCACAGTTGATGAATTACGTGAACCCGCAAAATTGCACACAAGGGCTACAACCTGCGCCACAATGTGGCAAGAAAAATTACGGAGAATGACTATGAAGTAAAATGCAATAGAACATAAGCATGAACAAAGTTGTGAATCATTGCAGCTTATAAAGGGTGACAGAAACAGAAAGGATCGTTTCACAGTTTCAAGAAAAAAACAAATAAAAATGAAGGAGAAGTAGATCAATCACGTACTGGTAGTTGGTATTCTGAATCAGAGATGCGGCGCCCCCCTTTAATGGCAAAATGAGCACAACCAGGATACTTGCCTCTTCTCGAGTTCAAATCAAGGTACAAGAACCCCAGGTCACCCTGAAATACAAGAATAATGCCTCAACAAAAGATAAGTAAATATGTCAAATAGCAGACTTATTAAGCATTTCAAAAAAAGGACAGAAGTCACAGAACAAAACATATGGAGCCATCTAAAAGTAACTGCAAGGGAAGCTTGTACACAGGACTGCTTTGAGGATTTTAATATTCAATCACCGGTGTGGACAAGGAAAATTAGGTTGTAAAAAAATAGAGGATATGGGAACCTAGGAAGCATACATTTGTACAGCTACTGCATAAAAAAAAATCACTACAAAAGTTTGTGAACATTCTTCTTCTCCTATAAACAATCACTGAACACTAGACATCAACAACAACAACAATAACAGAACCCATCTAGTCCCCAATCATTGGGGGTATGGGAGGGGGACGATTGGAGACAGACCTAACCTTTGGCAATATGCACAAAGTGGCTGCTCTCAGAGTACCACTGAAACAGTGGCCCCCCTAAACCTCCAAGAACTGAGGAGCTACAGGGACGTTTTGCTGCAGAACCATACCCTCAAATCAAAGCCGAAAGGCATCAGGGAGGGCAGGCCTAGAGACCCAAATTAATTTTTGTGCTCATTACCATGCATCCTTCATTCATGGTCCAGAGCATCTCACTAATGAGCACATGAACACTAGACATCACACTTCAACAATTTTTACTTTCCAACTAACCAGGGGATGGATGTGACCAACTTATGATTGTATCCCACTATCTTTAAAAAGCATACGTCTATGTTACAGAAAGATCCAGAAAGGTCAATATCCGTGGTTCTTAACACGATTAAAGCACTGAAACATTTAAAAGAAAGTCTCCCCATTGACCTCTTCAAGGTGATAAAGGGACATTTTAAGCACGTCTGGATGCCACGACTCCCCAGGTGCTAGAGGAACACTCTGAAATGTCACGCCAAACAGTAACTCAACCAGCACCTTCAAGCCCTCTATACATTGTGGCAAAGGAAAATATGATGCTACAACCTGCATAAAAACAATCAAGAACAATTATTGCAGTTTCTGGACCATTGAAGGATAACAAATGATTCAACAAACAAATTAGAGATATCTTCTAAGTATAGGAGGAAAACTAAATATCATACAGAAACCAGCATATGACCACAAAAGCAACCACAAGAATTTTGTGGACAGAGAGAAAGAAGAAAACAAGTGCATGTTACTTACTAGAGAGTCCAAGTCGTAAGCAGAAGACTTCATCAACCCTGTGAAGTATGCTTCGTCCCACGGCTCAAGGTCACCATTTATTTGCCCACTCTTCTCTCTTTTAAAATCCCAAATCCCATTGAATTCCTACAGCAAGAATGACTGATCATTTAAGTACAATAAGGGCAATGAAGTCTGCACCCAGAGTGTTAATTACAAATACATCATGCCCCAGCAAGTACATGTGGTGAAGATAATACCTTATCAGCCTTGGGCCTGACCATTTCACTCATCTCATGCAAAAAAGACATTACAACCTCAGGGGACGAAGCCATATTTGGATGTACAGCAAATTCAGCATAAGACTTGTACCCCATTATCTGCATACACCTATAACAAAGCATATTAATGGCTCTCGATATCATAGTGAAAAGAGCACTTCCATTTAATGTGTATAATTTGTGAAGAATGATACTGTGTAATCAAAACTAATGTAGTGCAAAAACTGTGGTGCGGAAGTTCAGTTAGAAATAATCAAATTTTAAGATCACGTGCAGAATGAACCTTAAGGACATCCTGGAGATAAATATCTCATTGAAAAAGTGCAAAATGTAATGGACCAATAATCTTACAGGTGTCAATTCTTTCCTTAGCAATTGACCATTTTACAGTCATGGCAAACGCATAGGACTTCACCCTGGATAAAATTGATTTCTTCAAAGATATCATGTTATTATCTTGAGATTCCTCTCCTTAAAGCCTTTCAAGTATAGGGTCATCGTCAAAAACTAACACGGAAAGCTTAGAAATAGACTCACCTAATATAGATCATATCAAATCATCCGACACAGAATTAAAAGATGTCTTGCAAGAGTATTAAATTTATCAGGACGAGTACAAAACAATAAATGAAGAAAAAATTAACCTGAGCGATTTCGTGACGGGTAGCAATAAGCTTATCAAGAACACCAATGTTCGCTGATGGAACAGAATTTCCTTGCACATATGCCATCTTCCTAACCTGCATCAAGCCCAAACATATATAAATAAAATAAACTATGGTTGATTGGATTGCAGAGAACAATAAGAACTTCAAAATATCTTCTAAACTCTCAAATGATGCCAAGGAGCCTCTAATTTATAAATACATGTAGACGCGATTTGTTGAACATCATCCACAGGGCATAGCAGTTTAAGGGTAATTGAACTTCAAAGGACGCACACAATCTTATGCACCAACAGCTCCATTTTTCAATCAGATCATGTAATTGCAGAGTCCAGGACTCAACACTTGAGCAATATATTGATAATTTTTTTCAGAAACAGAAACATCACAGAGAGTTAATAAAGCTACCTCAGAATCTGATGTCCATTGTAGTACAGATGACAAAGTACTCGGCTCCGTTACTATCCGGAATCCTTTTTCCTTCAAGTTACCTCTTGACTTCAATGATTCCCTAGATGCAGTGGACGTGGAACGGTAAATGGGCTTGACAAGATGGTGCAACAGTTTTGGAATACGCGAGGCTGGAAATATATCTACATAACCTGGGTCAGAGGAGATATTCTCATTGAACCTGACCAAAAATAGATGCAAAAATCTCAAAATCAATTATTCAGTTACATAGACCTTGTCCAGTTAGATAATCGATAACATTTCCTTTACCTTAGAATAGCGGAGCATAACACAGTACCTTAAAGTGGAATGAAAGGGGATAAAACATAAAGACCTTGTCCACTTAGCTAATGGATGACATTTCCTTTACCGTAGAACAGCGGAGTATAAAACAGAACCCTAAGTGGAACGAAAGGGGATAAAACATGAGCACTATCTAAGTCACTTTAAAACCCCTATAATGGACGGTATAAATAATGATACAAATTGGTGGTATGATAACTTATTCGATATTTCTTGACAGTAATTAAATGGCATGCAAAAATATATGAGAGTCACCACAAGCTTAGAAGTTACAATGGTCAAACATCACTCAAATCAAAATTGTGTAGAAGTTTATTAACTTTGGCCACCTCCTTGATTTGTTTGTTCAGCATACCACGAAAGCAAGAAAAAGTGGAATAACTCAGAAAGTGAATGGTGCCTTTGTAGAACATATCATATAAGGGATAAATCATTGCTTGCTGAGACAGCAACAACAACCATACAGAGTACCAGAAAAATAAAAGGCAATTGATCAAAAGGACACAGTCCAACAAATAAAAACAATATACTAGATCAAATTAAAATAAATTCACTTACTGCCTAGTCAATTGATTAACCTCTATCTGTAGCTGATTGACTCGATCCAGTTTATCTGTATGGGGAAAAAGAAGAAGAAGAAGAAGAAGAAGAAGAAGATAGGGTTAGTTTGGTGGAAGAGGAAAAATCAGAACTGAAAGCTAAAAGATGAAAGGATAAGTACCTGCACCAAGATGAATTCCACCCTTCTCAAAGTCAATGCGAAGCGAATGGGCCGCCCTTTGAGCTTCTTCACTGATTGACCGACCATCTTTCTCTGCTTTTATCACCGCATTATATAGTGCATGATTCGTATTAAGATACTGCAGATCAGTGACAATTTTCTCAATGTTAAGTTTGCTAAAACGAAATAACACAAATGCACATTGCTTGTTATTCCTAAAACAACAAATTGCGTTGGTTAAAGTCGAAGTGTGTTTCAATGGGCACAATGGAAATGGTATTCCAACAACACAGACATTGCACCCTCTCCTAAAGTCCGATACACTTTCCATGATGAAGCAAAAACAAAAATCCGGATAAAATTTTCAGTCACCTCACATGAATATATTCGTTGATTCTCAGTGATGCCTTGTGTGCCTCCTCAACAAAATCCCTATGTTGCAAAAAGCATTATTTTAACCATTAGTAACTTACAGCCAATAAAATTAAAAGCAAAAAATGCAACAACGTTTGACCTGTCTGGGTGAGTATGTCTACATAGTTCCGCAGAGTCGACAACTGAACAAACCTGTCAAGAGAAAATACCGCAATTACCATATGCATTCAAAAGCTTAGCCGCATACTTGCATAGTCCTTCAATAGGACCCTCCGCTCCTGCTCTCAATACTCTCTCTACACTCTTACTCTCAATCCCCGCTCTCTCGAATGATACAATTTGGGATGTTTTCGAAACACGCAGCACATTTCTTAGTTCAAAACTAAACGCACACACACACACAGAGAGAGAGAGAGCGAGTACTGTATCTGATATTTCGTCCATGGCTCGGATAATTTCTGCAGATGATGGCATTCCAGAAACGTAATTGACAAGTTCACCAGACCTGACGAACCAAAGTTTAAATATCTACATTCAGTCATTCAGTAAACAAGACAATCTTCAATCTAAAACAATTACTATTTATCAAAAACACGACAGTCTTCTATCTAAAACAGTTATGTAAACAATAAAGTCTCGTAAAGTAGGTTCGTTTACCGCTCTATGGCTTCGTCGACGAAACGACGAAAGCCGTTGGGGGTCTTCAGGTGGTCGAACCCGTAGAGACCAGTGTCCTTGATTTCTGGTGCCGTTGAGGTGTGGAATCGGTAGTTGGTCCAGAGACGGAGGCTCGAGGTTGGACGGCGAAGAAGGGCCGCCATGGCTCGCCGATAGGGGGCGGCTACGACAGCTACAGGTGGCGGCTGCCTGGGAATTGGGCAGGAAGGGCGGGTTAGAACGAAGCGGGCATTTTCATACTAGGGCTTGGATCTTGAGAGGTTCCAAATAGGGTTAATAATCTAGTTGGCACTCCCTCCAACTGTTCAATTTTTAGTTATTTTTCTCTCCAACTACCAATTAATTTTACTTCTCGCTCTAACTATTCAAATGTTAATCATCTCATCTAATCACTCACCTTCCATCTAATTCATGGACGGAAATCCTCATCCCAACCTCAACCAGTGTTTTTGAAGGGCATTTATGTCTCTTCACCTAACAATATATATAGATAATTAGATATACCCATCTTCTTCCCCAAAAATCATAGTCCCGGCCCCGTTCCACTAACTCAAAAAATCAAAAGCCAATTTATTATTCATGTTTTCGAGATAATTCATTGTCTCACAATACATCACATAAAAAATCACAAATAACCAACGCGTATTTCGAGCTCTCATATAAAAAAACTAAAAAACCAAAAAATCAAAAAAATCAAGTTAGTGGCACACCCCTCAATTATGGGTCTCAGATACTGTCCAAAAGGAAAGTGTGACCTTGGGTTTGTGATTTCCCCCATAACTTGCTCCGTTGTTGACTTTGAGTTTTATGGGTTTCTCTTTCTGCATTTCAGTTCCATTTTCTCAAGGTTTGTATTACATTTTCTATTTCTTTCTTTTCCATCCCACCAGACAGGGATAATCTTGAAAACCCAGAAAAACCATTGAGAATATTCATTTGTTTCGAATGTAGAATTTTCATTAGATTTGGTAAATTTAGACTCGAGGGATTCTCAGTATCTCTCAACTCACAACGAAAATCCAAGAGAGTGAAAATAAAAAAGTTTTATCTCAAACTTTTGCTAACATACACCACACGGCACATGTGGTGCCAAAATCATCGACGCATTTGTGGCTCGCATCACAGCTGTGCATTAATTACCTTGCTCTCATTGCCTCACTTTCCTTTTGGGCATTTTTCTATTTGTTTCTTAGGAAACTTAAAAGTGGGGACTGTTTTGGGGAAGAATATGAGTATATATACATATATTGTTAGGTGAAGAGACATAAATGCCCTTCAAAAACACCAATTGGGGTTGGGGTGAAGTTTTTCGTCCATGAATTAGATGGGGAGTGGTTGTTAGGATGAGGTAGCTAACATTTGGGTAGGCAGAGGAGAAATAAAGTCAATTGGTAGTTGGATGGGGAAATAACTAAAAATTGAACAGTTAAAGGGGAAGTGGATTATTAACCCTTCCAAATACCCGCAGAACATACTATCCGGGTTGACCGAATCGGGTATTTTGATACTAGGGGGCCAGGGCTTGTGCAGTTCAAAATTAACACAAAACATATCCAACACGGCAACACCCGCAATCTTTCTAAAATTAGGCTGAAATGTCACTAGGGTATTTTTAACATTTTCAACGGTATTTCTATGAGTCATTCTTCTTATATACATTACAACAATATCATTTTGCAAAAACAATATCCACAACTATAGTGGAAGACGATATTTTCGGCCTTAGTCTATTAGAGCATTAACATTCATTATAGAATTTACGTACACTAGATAAATCTACGTGGGTGTCCAGGTGTTTATTTCACTTGCGTTCTTTTACTAAGGGAGGAAGTTAATTACTTTCTTGTCCTCTTTTTTTTTTTTTAAAGTTCTACACGTGTCCCCTCTCTGCTTGACTTTCTCTCTCTCCTACAAGTGTCGGGCATCCGATTAGGGTGTAACCCAGAGGATGTAAGCGTAGCATTCCTAAAAAAAATACTCCCTCCGTCCCACACTGTTTGCCATTTTTACTTTTTGATTTTTCTGAACAATTGTCTATATTTCACAATCTATAATGTTTTTTATAATTTTGAAAAATATGTTTAATAAAGTTAATTGAGATCTATCAAATAAGATCCATATTGTAAATAAAGATCATTATGGATCAAAAGATATGGACAATTTTTGTAAATGTTCCAAATAGCGACATGGTACAAAAATTTGGGACGGATGGAGTAGTAATGCTATACTGTGAGACGTGCATCGACCTTTTTTCTTTTCTTTTCTTTTCGAGGGGGAGTTCATAGTTACTTTTGACAACAAAAATTATTTTGCCAACATTTTTCGAGAGTGAATGTGAAGAATGTTTATTTTTGCCTTTTTTATCCCATATTTTTCACAATTGTGAATTAATGTTATTAGCATTCCAAATTTCTAGTTCATAAAAAATAGATATATGTCTTTTCTGTGCATATAATAGAAAAAACAATGCTAGACATTGATTTTTTTTCAACTATATTTCTCACATTGGTATTTTTTCTTTTGGTCCCGTGCATTGTTTGCAGGCACGAATAGGGATGCACAAGAAAATCGAAATAACCGCTAAACCGATCTGATCCGTACGGAACTGTTCTATTTGGTTAGGTTATGCGGTTCATTGGTTTGGTTATGGTTCTGAAAAAACAAGAACCGGTAATTATGGTTCGGTTACTAGTTCTCAATTTAAGAACCATGATTAGAACCAAACCGGACCGTATAATATTAATATATTTAAATATGTACAATATTATATATCTTGATTTGGTAAGTTAATATTTATATTTTCCCCATAGTAAGGTATTAGTACTATTTTTTGTCTATTTATTTATAGTAGAAATCTCTTTTGTTAGGAAGTCTTTAATATATTACAATAACTATTTGACCATATTAATATCCAATTTTCAATTTAATTCTTGCTAGATTTATTTTCTCGTTTTTAGACTATTTCATTCTTTGTTTAAGCTACTTTATTGGTTTTTTTCATCAATTTTAGGAGTTGTTTCACTAATGGTAGATTGTCAAGTATTTTGTGTATCATGTGGACCATATTTGGTTTCGAATCTTATGAAATTCCGATTTTATGAGTTGTTTGGTGCTCCAAATACGAAATAATCTTATGATTTCATACGAGGTGAAAAAAATGTTCCATCGCTAATTGGTCCTGTCTTGCGGTTAAGATCTAGACAGGTTTTACACAAATATTGGTTAGGGTTTGGTTATTAATTTTTTAGAACCAGTCGCAATGATCCGGTTTACTGGATTTCTAGAAAATCGGTCCAATCCAGACAGTGTGCACCCCTAGGCACGATGCTAGTTTCCATAAAAATAAAGTAGGATCGAGAACCTATCAATCGGGGTGTTTTCCATCCTTACCCACCAGGCTACACCCATTATCATGGCTTGGCATTAGGGGTGCATGTACACCGGGCTGGGCCGGGGTCGGACTGAGTTTATACTAGAAAATAATGAGATTCGTCATTCTCAAGTCGGACCCATTTATAATCGGGCATCATTTAATATGCCCAACCCAGTTCAAATAAAATTTTAATTTCTCAAGCCTGTCCAACAAACCCATTTATTTTTATGAAGCATGGTATAACAAACATAAATTAATTAACCACAACGGTCACAATCACAATTCACAACTGTAATGTTCTTAAAGTTCTAAATTTTTACAAAAATATTAAAAATAGACCTATAAATTAAAGTGCTAGTATTAAAATACTCAAATAGATGGAATTCTTCAACATCCATCAATCTATAACATATAAAACTTCTCTCGGGTAATCTAACCCTAAGCAGCAAGTGGTGGCTAGCTCATGCGGTAGAGCTCTTGGATGTCTCACACTGCATCCTGAGATCAAATCTCACTCCCTCTCCCCTCATGTAATAGATTAGGAATAACGAATGATTAAAAAAAGAAAAAAATCTAACCCTAAGCAGTAAGGAGCTAGGTTCCATCTGTAACATACTAACATATGTATATAGTACTAAAATAAAAATATTATTTAAATCGGGCCGGGCCTCAAAGGAATCCCCAAACCCAGCCCCATTTAGTAAACGAGTTCAAAATCTCAACCCAACCCGACCCTATGGGCCTAAATATTTATTTCAAACCCTAAAAAAACTGAGCTGGACGGGCTACCGAACGGGTGTGCACCCCTACTTGGCATGTTATTAACTGCCCAAATAATAACATGCCCAAACACTTTGCCCTTGATACAAATATTTTTAAACATTGGGGATGAATCTGACACAAATCGAACATAAAGGGACTAAAATTACGCTGCATAAACACACAAGGGACCAATTAAGCGACACAGATGGCGGCAATATAGAAACACACGCAACTTGTAACTGCCACTGTCGAATCAAGCACGTTTTCGAAACTTCGAAACCGAATCCCTAGTTTTGAAGCCCACTTGCGTGTCAGCCGTTAACGCTCCCCTTTCCCGCGAAAATCTCTCTCTCCTCTCCCTCATCTCTCTCTTCCATCCCCCAAAAATATCAATTCAATCCCAAAATCTCAATTCAATTCCCTTTATCTGAAATTTGAATTCTGTTTTTCTCACACTGGAATTTATTACTCATATCCACTCATGATCAAATCCTATCCATGTCGAGCCGACCGCAATCTACATCAAATCAGGTACCAGAAGATTCGTCAAATCAAAACCCTAATGATTCTTCACCAAGGACGCCGCCGAGGGTGAAGCTGAGAAAGATCCCACCGATCCCGGTCCGGAGAATCTCCAGCGAGGCCGGAATTGCTGACGGAGAAGAAGATGGAAGTGGTGGAGTAGAAGGAGCGGAATCCGAAGAAGAGGCGTCGATAGTGCTTGCTTCCTCGTTAGGGTTGAATCACATTCGGACTCGGTCTGCTCCCCTGCCTTCGCCTCTTCGGTTCTCGTCGTCGGTTGGTACTCCTTCGAATCTCTGTGGCAACGCTGCTGATACGGGGAAGGATGGAGCGTGCCCTAAGCCTTATCTGTCAATTCCTCATGTTCATAATGGGGGAGCCACGGAACAAGGTTTGTTCTCTATCGGCATCGTATATTTGTTTTGCCTTTAGTTTTCGAAGAATACGTATTGGGTGTGTTGAAAAATCAGCCAAACCAATTAGAAGAATAATCAAGGAAAAGAAACAAAGAATGTAAGACAGAGACTTTTACGTGGTTTCCCAAATGTGTAGTTTAGTAATTTCACCGAGTACTAGTTACCTCGGCTGCAAGGATGGAGCCAGGGTGGCTAGTAGGGGCAGTCGTTCCCCCTACAATTTTAAAAAGTCCTGCTATTACAGTAGAAAAAAAAAAAAAATTCATGAAACTATATAGTCTTGTCCCCCTCCATTTTTCCGTTAAAAAAATTACTCACAGCTTTAATATTTTTCCAGCTACCATGAAACATCTTTGTACTAAAATTGGTCTTATTGAGGTTTGATTACAATCATTTTAAACAAATTTACGCCCAAAATTTATAACCCAACTCACTTAGCTCGTTCACTTTTAAAAATTAAGGCTAATTGAAATTTGGAAGCCCAAAACTCTTCACTGATTTCAGTAGATAGGATTAGATAAACGTTAATACTTTTGCAATCTAAGTTGATATAAGAAGCATGTTTAGTTTCATATGTATTGGTGTTATTATGTATCTTTTGGAGTTGGTAAAAATTCAAATCGTTTTTTTTTCTTTATTTTAAGTTTTTTTTTATTGTATATATTCGTCCCCCTACGTAAAAATCGTGGCCCCGTCCCTGCTCAGCTGCATATAACATGTATTTTTAAACTGGGGTTTAAGTTATCAATAATCTATGGTCGAACCCCGAATATGTCATCGAAGCCCAGACGAAATCAGCTTCACAAACCCAACAGCCAACAGGGTGTACATCTATATGCTAATGAATTGGGAGAAGATGATGTTTAATTGTGAACCAGAAGGTGTAGTTAAAGGTGTTTGTATTTTTTTTTATTTATTTAAGGATTCAGGGGCAAAAGGCAGAACACTGACTGGGAAACGATAGTTTGATGTAGTTTCTTTCATCTACTCGGAAAGAAGCAATAACCCTGTTACTTGCGATATACCTACATGTACTGCGGAAGGAAATCATATTCAGTGGTGTAATGTATGCAAGTATGCAACTGTGAATCAGAAGTTATATATAGGTTTTGTCTTTTCCTTTTCCTTTTTTTGAGGAGAAATGTAGAACGGTGGAGGAAAAAAATTAATGTTTATCAGTCAGTTGTTTCATCTAATTGGAAAGAGGCAAAACCCAATTACTTTGTGATATGCATGACATAGTGCGGAAAAGAAATCATTTTTAGTGGGGTATGCAATTGTGTATCTTAAGGCGTATGTATATGTTTTCGTATTTTTGTAAGTAGAATAATGGCAGTAGATTTGACTTTTAATGTTATTTCTTTCATCTACTTGGAAAGAGGTGAAAACTTCGTTATTGGTTATGCACGCACACAGTGCTGAAAAGAAAATTATTGTAACCTGTTGATAAAAATGGTTTTAATTATTTGTAGGTAGAAAGGTCCAACTGAATCAATCGAAATCGTTCAGGGAATCACCGCCATACAATCTGGGACAGGAGGTAACTTCATTTTCATTTCATTGTGTTTTTTGATTGACCTCTGTCATTGTATTTTCTCCCTTTGGAGTTAGTTGGAGGAATTAGGTTGCTCAGCTCCATTGTGTTGTGCTTATTGTAGGGTCATCATGCAGCTTTTGCCAAGGAAATGCAATCTCCACGATTCCAGGCTATACTACGTGTAACTAGTGGACGTAAAAAGCGAGCCCCAGATATCAAGAGCTTCTCTCATGAGCTCAATTCCAAAGGCGTCCGACCTTTTCCCTACTGGAAGTCTCGTGCATTTGGTCATATGGAGGTAATCAATTTTACTATCAGTTGCCTTATTTTTCATCATCAATTTCACCTACATTGCCCTTTCGCTTTCTGTTCAATTTGTATTCAGTAAATATTTGCTCACATGTCAATATTTTCCTCATCTCAACTATTTATGTTGCCCTCCAGGAAATTATGATAATGATCAGGGCGAAATTTGATAGATTAAAGGAAGAGGTTAACTCAGACTTAGGTATATTTGCCGGAGATTTGGTAGGTATACTTGAAAAAGAGTCAGGTTTACACCCTGAATGGAAAGAGAGTTTCGAGGATCTGTTGGTGACAGCCAGGCTTTGTGCAAAAATGTCGCCAAGTGAATTTTGGTTGAGTTGTGAAGGCATTGTGCAGAAGCTGGATGACCGGCGTCAAGAGCTACATGTGGGCACACTTAGACAAGTATATACACGCCTTTTGTTTATCCTTACTCGATGCTCTCGGCTTGTGCAATTACAAAAAGAGAGCGGTTATGAAGACGATCGCATTATGGGTCTGCACCAACTCAGTGACCTTGGTGTCTATCCAGAACAGAACTTTGGGCCTCCTCAACAAGAGTTCAATAACTTGATGGAGGGGAAGGAAGTTGATCAAAGACTGACCAAGAAAGCACATGGGCAAGACCAAAGCAATCTAGCTATCGTCAAAGAAAATAAAGTGAGTGAAAATTTTGCCAGTGGAGGTGACACCGGGGAGGTTAATACTGCCAAAAGTGTTGCTTCATCTACCAGCAGCTATAAGATGTCATCATGGAAGAAACTTCCCTCTGCAGCTGAAAAGAACCGTAAAGGCCCAGGTTCTGTTGACACCCCATCTAAGGATAATTTGGGTCGCTTGCACAGTAAAGATGAGACAGCTGGTGTTGATCATAGTACCGAATATCTGGATTCTCCATTGTGCACACATGACAATTCAGAGACATCATCAAAAGTAAGAAAAGTTACCTGGGGATATTCGGGGGATCAACACAATGTAATCTATGATAACTCATTTATCTGTCGAATATGTGAGGTTGAAATACCAACCGTACATGTAGAGGAGCACTCCAGAATTTGTACAATTGCTGATAGATGTGACTTAAAAGGTTTAACTGTGAATGTACGGCTTGATCGAGTTGCAGAAACTCTTGAAAAGATCCTGGATTCTTTGTCACCAAAGAGCTCAGATGGTGCAGTAGGAAGTCCTGAGGTTGCAAGTATGCACGAACCGTTGCCCGAGCTGTCACCCAAGCAACATAGCGTCTCTCGTCGCTGCTCTGAGGAAATGCTTGATTGTGTTCCTGAAGCTGATACTGCTTGTGCAATGGATGATCTGGCCATTTTTTCAGACAAGTCACGTGAAACTCATGCCCTTTTGGCGTCTGATCTAGGTAAAAAAGCCTCATCATCAGGAAGCTTAACACCACGGTCGCCCTTAGTAACCCCGAGAACGAACCAAATTGAATTGCTATTGACTGGACAGAGAACAATATCGGAGCACGAAAATTACCACCAAGTATGTACTGATAATTTGTTTAATTTCCCTCCCTGGTCATATATCTTTGTGCTCCCTTCGGCACTTTATCTAGTCGAATCTCTTTTCTTGCATGAGAAATGTGAATTTATGTGCTTTGTGTACTCTGTTTCTGTGAAAGAGAGGCAAATTTTGGTCACAAAATCTCCAAGGAGTACTTTGTAAATTGATTCTTTCTTGTATGTATGTTCATTCTTGTCACAGAGGTATAATGTTATGATTACATTATGATTACAGAAAATGCAGATTCTAATGATGCCATTTTGAGCATGAAACTTTTTTGCTGACCAATATGTGTTATGAATGTTGATTGTTCGCTCAGTTGCGCACTTTTGAACCCACAACTGTATTATGGTTGAATACATACAAATCCAATGGGAGGAACGATCTTTTGCCTGTTTGATAGCTTTAAATAAGGTGGAACCTTGCCGTATTTCTTTCGAATAGATCAGATCCTCTAATTTTCGTAGCACCTTAGTTATTCTAACACTATTTACTCTTCAGTCGAGCATTTTCGTTGCTTTGTAGTGCTAATTCCGCGGGGCATCTCATAGCAATAAACATTTTGTTCTCCCTCTTTCTCAAATTTGGGGCTTTTCATATGTTATGACATTTCAGAAACAACTTGTTTGATAATATCTTTTGACGTGAAGTTGCTAAATTTTCCATGGGATGACAGATAAACAAGCTAGTGGATATTACTCGATCTGTTGCCAATGTAAACAATAATGACTACAGTGCTTTGGAGTATTTGCTTGACCGTCTTGAAGACCTAAAATATGCCATCCAAGACAGGAAAGTGGATGCCCTTGTTGTCGAAACCTTTGGAAGACGTATAGAGAAACTATTGCAGTGAGTTCAGAACACTCAAATGTTTCTTGTGGTTTGTACAGAACAGCCAAAATTATTGCCACTGAATGCCAGATATAACTGCTTTTTACTGCTCTATACTTTTTTTTAAAGGTTGGTTTATTGCTCGACACTCAATTGACTTCATTTTTTTAGCTCATATTCATGTTTCAAACTTCGCAGGGAAAAATATGTACATCTTTGTGGGCAGATAGAAGATGATAAACTGGATTCATCACATAACATTGCCGATGAAGAGAGTTCTATAGAAGATGATGTGGTCCGTAGTTTGCGAGCAAGCCCTATGAATCCATCTAAGGATAGGACATGTATAGAAGATTTTGAAATAATAAAACCAATCAGCAGAGGCGCATTCGGACGTGTCTTCCTGGCCAGGAAATGGGCAACCGGTGACTTATTTGCTATTAAGGTAAACAAAACCATACTCCCGTGAAACTGATGCATATTAGGAATAGTATAATGTTCATTCTTGCGATGGTTTTGTGTTTGTACTTTTAACAAGGAACTCGTTCTAGTGGTGTTAAGAGAAAAACTATTGGTTTTATGACTTTAGTCTTCAAAACGAGTCTATTTGAGTAAACTTCATGTTTTCCTTGTTATCAAGCCTCGATCTTGATTTTTACATGTGATGCTTGTCTACGTGTGTTTAGGGCTTTACAGTGTTGTTCTTGTGGAAATTTGATTCAATCTTTGCCTTGTAATAATTTAGAATGTTGTTGACTTTCTACAGGTTTTGAAAAAGGCTGATATGATTCGTAAAAACGCAGTTGAAAGCATTTTGGCTGAGCGTAACATCTTAATATCTGTGCGCAATCCTTTTGTGGTGAGTAGGCCCCAAAAGTTTTAACATGAGTGTAACCTTGCATGTAAAAATAATTTTCTGTTGTTTACGGTGAACAGGTCCGTTTTTTCTACTCCTTCACATGTAGGGAAAATCTTTATTTGGTGATGGAGTACTTGAATGGGGGAGATCTTTACTCTTTGCTGAGAAATCTAGGATGCTTAGATGAAGGCATGGCTCGTGTATACATCGCAGAACTTGTAAGGAATTTGTTGCATTCCTAAATCTTACTTAGGAATGCCCGCTGTCTTCCTTTCATTTTCCTACCCTTTTCTCAATTCAAGTATCTACATAATCTAGATATAGTCGGGTCTTTTACTTGCAGGTTCTCGCGTTGGAATATTTGCATTCCTTGAATGTCATTCACAGAGACTTGAAGCCTGATAACTTGTTGATCGGTCCATATGGTCACATCAAGGTCAATATTTTTAGCCACAAGTTTCTCTCTCTTCACATACGTACACGACCCAGATACTTTTTTGTTTATGGGAGATAACATCCACAATATATTTTCTCGTCATAATCAAGCAAATATCATTTATTTGTGACTTCAACTGTATGACAGATTATGTATTAGTAAGATAATGGCTTTATACTTCACAGAAGAGAACAATTATGTGAAATTTCTCGCTTTTCCATACTAAAGTTCCATTGCAGAGGGAAGGAAGAAGAGAAATACAGTGTTTAAGAGAAAAATTTCTATAAAACTTTTGTTATCCTCTTTGAAATTCTTTTTATTTTCTTCTCATTTCTCCCCATGTTGCCAATGCTAATTGTTATACTTTTGGCACTTCTCACGGATCTAATCCCTTCGGCTACAGTTGACAGATTTTGGGCTCTCAAAGGTAGGTCTCATTAACAGCACAGATGACCTATCAGGTCCACCAGTTAGTAGTACCACTACTCTTCTTGGCGTTGGTGAACCGAAACCCGCAGCCCAGTCATCAATAAAAAGAGAAGAGCGTCAGAAACAATCAGTTGTTGGCACCCCTGATTATTTGGCACCTGAGATACTTCTTGGCACGGGACATGGTTTGAACTTTTTTGCTGAATGGTTATTTCATATGCTGTTGTGCTTGTTATTTCTACTCTTGTAAACGTAGTTCAGAGTTGCAGTACCTTTGCATTATCATTCTTGTAGGTGCGACAGCAGATTGGTGGTCTGTGGGTGTTATTCTTTTTGAGCTCCTCGTGGGAATCCCTCCTTTTAATGCCGAACATCCGCAGGTAAGTTGCCTGGGCATTCCATAGACTTCTTGATGGGCTCTGTGTTCGCTTATCATCGTAGGCTTTTGCAATTGTCTTATCAAAATTTTACTATTTTTTCCCAAACCACCTTCTTTCTGCATCATTTGCCGACATTTAGCAAGTGTGGAAACTGTGACTTTACAGAGAAGAAGAGAACAAACGATTGTATTATTGATAATTGAGAATACGTATTACAATGCTAAGCCATGTTTAAGTAGAGAGAACCTAGAATACCTAGAAAAGAATCTATGCCTAAAATAGAAGATACAATATGATATGATAACGATACAAATACGCTCCAGATGTCTAAAATAGAAATACAATATGATACATAAAGATATACATTCAACCCAACCCCTTCCCCACCCCCGAGTTTCAAACTCCGGATGTGAGGGTAGAAAGCATCGAGAGTTTGTCGAGGAGAAAGTGGAAACGAGCAACAATGTGGGTCTTCGTGAAGAAGTCTCCCAACTGCAGTGTAAAGGAGACAAAGGGCAAGGTAATGGTACCGGACTGAAGATGCTGGCGAATAAAATGGCAATCAATTTTAATATGCTTTGTGCGCTCATGTAAGGCCAAGTTGTGAGCAATCTGAATAGGACTCTTACTATCACAGTACAGTGGTGTAAGAGAGGAGACATAGCCATCAAATCCGGAATCAGACAACTTACTAATAAAAAGAAGACTTAAAATAATTGAGGAACATAGAACCATTCGAGATAGATAAGAAAAAGCCAAAAGTAGGGAGAATGGAACCAATGGAAACAACATGCATAGGGGAACCATTTGCAGTGGCAATAGTAATAGAGGAGGCAGGAAAATGCAATGCAGTTACTAAGGAGAGATAAATTTGGAGTCATATGATGGGAGGAACCGGAATTGAAAATCCAAGTAGTGGGTAAGATACCTGTAGTCTGTGTTACATGGATCCTTCGTTTTGGCTGAAGTACTTGTATTGATGTGCCTGACACCTATATTCATTTTTGACCCTCGGGTCCTCTAATTGTTATGATATTTTCAGCAAAAGAATATAAAATTAGCTAGAAAAGTGATAATTCTAGTTTTTCACATGGGCAGATAGCAAAAACATATTTTTCTTAGCCCCTTCTTGTTTAAATACATTCCTAAATACTCCGTATAATTTATGATACATAATCTGAAAAAATTATGTGATATATTCTATAAACAAGTGTTCAGGATGTGTCCCCATACCCATATCCAATTTGGGGACACATATCCCACTATACTAAGATTTAAGTTTAAGAAGGTCTATCGCTTGGAACTGCACATCCGATACTTATACCTGAGTCCATGTAACATAGCCTGTGGTATAAGAACCATGCAAACCTGAGTGAGTAATTGGCATTGTTGAGGACCCATTTCGGTAGAAGCCATGAAAGCCTGAAGTTGTTGATACTGCTCAAACGAGAGGGAAGATGGATCACTGCAGTAGTAGAAACTGCAAGGGCCGACTGAGCGGGAGATGCAACAGAAGGTAATTTGGTTTCTTCTGCCATGATGAAAACTTGAGGAAGAGAGAAAACTACCAAAACTAGGGCCAAAACCGGTGATTCGGGACAAAAAACCAATGTTAAACTGGTGTCCAAACAGTTCTCAACAATCCCTAACCGTGTCGAATAGCCCTGAAAATTGCCGATCTATCACAAATAGTGCAAAACAGGTGCAAGCTGTGCAAAACCAGCACTCAAACAGTGCAAAACAGCACCCAGATTGGGTGAAACAAAGCCAAATAGTACAAAACAGTCCTCACCAGTGAAAAACGGCACCATAAAGTGCAAAATAGTGCCCAAACTGCACCGAATAGTGTAAAATAGTGCAAACAGTCAGAAACAGCGCCCAAACAGTGTGAAACAAGGCCAAACAGTGCTTAACGGTGCAAAAAACAGTACCGAACAATGCAGATCTGAAGGTTCTGAGCAATCTGCTTCAATCAAAGCAGTAATTGGAGATGCTATAGAGGTTGCCAGAGATGATAAGATGTCCGGCAATGTGTATTGAACGTTGGAGGAGGCTGGAAGTGGACTGATGTTGCCGATCTGAAGGTTTACAGGGCCGAGAGATGCAAACAAAGCACAGATCAGTGACAAAACTGGTCGTCGGAGTAATTGCAGTGGTCGCCAGAGTTGCTAGGGCTGTGGCGAAGATCAAGGGAGAGAGAATAGTATAGATCAAACCGTAGTCAAAGGAAGGAGGGAGAGAGAGAGAGAGAGAGAGATGCAACTTTGCATTTTGCAAATCAAGCAGCGGTGGCTGGTGCAACTACAGTCTTTCAACCCGCTCATGATACCATGTGACTTTACAGAGAAGAGAAGAGCAAACGATTGTATTATTGATAATGTAGAATACGCTTAGCTAAGCCACGTTTAAGAGTGAATTATGCAAACAACCCTCAAACTACACATACTTTTTCTATATCGTCCTCCAACTATCAATTTCACCCATGTCATCCTCCAACTATCAAATGCTATCCCATTGGGTCCAAAATCTAACTTCTGTTACAAAAATGGATAGAAAGGCAAACATGTGCAACTCACGTGACTATCTTATACCTGATCCAAGGGCATAATGGCCATTCCAGTCCCTCTCTTCTCCCATTTCACAAATGGCGCCAAACCCTGACTACTTTCCCTCCAATTCCCTAAGACCTACCCACTGTATATATACATATATAACATAATACAAGAGGAAAAAAACAGAGCACAATCCCATGCCCCTCTCTCTCTCTCTTAAAAAAATCAGATACTCAGATCTCTGTGTTGTCTCTCTCCGAGCACCAACATGCCTTCTTCTTCCTCTGCCATCACTCAATCAATATGAGTATCCAACTTGCATGCGTGGTTTGCTTGCCCCACTTCGAAGGTCAAAGACCATTGCAAACCCAGGAAGAAGATTCTTAGGGTGTGCCAATTGGGAGGTAAAACTTAATCTCATGATATGTCAACTGAAATCATAGTCAAGTAGGGAAACTTTATCTCTATGCTCATAGTCACTATAGCTGATTTGTCACCCATATAGGACTTAGTACCCCTATCATCAATGAAAATACCCCCATGGTGGACTTTAAATGTAAAGAAACCAGGGTTGATATCTGCATAGATACAAACAAAAAAATTGGGAATATGTACAAAAGTCAAATGACATGTGGTCCAGATGGGTATATAAAAATGGAGAACAAGGGGACTACATTTCACAAAAACACATATACATTGTCGACAAAAGCAACATCCATAGTTGATTTTTTATTGATAAATGGGACCACTTCTGCGAATAAAATACCAAAACAGAGACAAATTCACATAAATAAGATGACTTCTTGAAGGATTCATCAAAGCCATGCATGCAGGTTTACAAACCCTACTTTTTTTTTTTTTTTTTGTCAAACGATAGAAATGATTATATAGATGATAATAGAAAACCATACAAATCAAACCGGGCAACCATCCCTTTGGAGAGGAGATATAAGCCACAAAGGAGGCCTATACTCCCAAGTAGAAAAAACAAGACCTTTCACAGCTCGTTGAGCGACACTATGAGCCACGCCATTGCCGCTCCTCTTCACAAAAACGGTATCTGCTCCTGAAAATCTAGCTAGAAGGCGAAGAATATCTGCAACTAAAACCCCCACCAATTGGTGATCTTCCATGTGTTTCTGAATCAACCGGATGAGGTGTTGAGAGTCGCCTTCAAGTACAATGTTGTCGATCCTCAAATCCAAAGCCAACTGTAAACTTTCCCTTGCTGCCAAAGCTTCCACCATAAGAGGGTCTGTAGCATAAGTTTTGTGCATAGCTCTAGCCGCAATAAACCTTCCTTGCCAGTCCCGGATAACCATGCCTAAACCACATATCCCACCATTCTTGTCAATGCCTCTATCAAAATTAATTTTGAAGCAGCCATGTGAAGGCCTCCTCCAACTGCCACTAGGTGTGATCCCATGCACCACCTCCTCTCTTTGCCCATGCATTTCGTTAGCTGTTATGAAATCAGCCGCGTCCCGTATAGCGGCTTGGCATACAATGTCAGGTCTCTCCAAATGATCATTAAACACCACTCCATTTCGACACGTCCACAATCTCCATATGATGGATCCAGCAGCTACCCAACATCGCTTGTAATCGTCCCCTCCCTTCCAACGTTCGAAAAGATTGCTCCACCAATCTATCAAAGATTCGCCTGGGATGGTTCTTATGTCCAAGCGAAGTGGCGAGATGTGCCACACCATTTGTGCAAAATTACATCGAGCAAGTAAATGAAAAATTGACTCCTCCTCCAATTTGCATAACGGACATAATACATCGGAAGTTAACTTACGCTTATAAAGAACCTCTTTCACCGACACAATATTTCTAAGAGCTTTCCATATAAATGTCTTAATTTTGCCTTGGACCGGAAGAGACCATACGCTATTCCATACCTGTTTCATTTGAGTTCGATTGCTACATTCACCCGCGGCTCGTGTCCCCATCAACCCATTCCTTTTTAGGCTCAAAGCAGATTCGTACCCAGATTTTACCGTATAGTTACAAACCCTACTTTAAAAAACACCCAAAATTTCCGTTTTCAAACTACTGAAGTGAGAGTAACTTATAGTTTGGGATTAACTCTTCTCCTTGCCTCAACTGATCGTCCATGTTGAGAATACGCAGTTGAACCCCAACTTCACTGTGCGATCGAGTTCATACGATATGACTCTGTCTCTCTCTTCGTCACTCACTCACTCTGTGTGTGTGTGTGTGTGTGTTCTAGAATGATCACTCTGTCTCTCACCATGTATGTGTGTTGTAGACGTATGGGAGAAAAATGAACTGGATTACCAATTGTGCCCTTGGATATTCCTTTAGTGACTCACGTGAGTTGCACATGTTTGCCTTTCCATCCATTTTTGTAACAAAAGTTAGATTTTGGACCCAATGGGATAGTATTTGATACTTGGAGGATGACATGGGTGAAATTGATAGTTGGAGGACAATATAGAAAAGGTATGTGTAGTTTGAGGGTTGTTTACGTAATTCACTCCCACGTTTAAATAGAGAACCTAGAAAACCTAGTAAGGAACCTCTGCCTAAAATAGAAGATACATTATGATATTTCACGATACGATCCAGATGCCTAAAATAGAAGATACATTATGATACTGTTAATCCAAACTCAAAACCAATTGGCAATCAGTAGAGAGGCCGCCCAAGCTCATATACTAGTTTTGAGATTATAATTAACCAATGTGGGACAAGTTCTACCACTCCCCTGCACGTTCGATCCCTAACCCGCACGTGGAGATAAACAATGGATCCATAACATAGGGGTCTCAACAAATAACGAAACAAGGTGCACTTAAGGCACAATCTACGGGGAAACCAATTAATAAAGTCTTATCCAAAAGCCTCCGAAAGCCTAGTTTTGATACCATATTAAAGCATCCAACTTAAAACCAATTGGCAATGAGTGGAGAGGCCGCCGGGCTCATATACTAGCTTTGGAGGTTGGGACAAGCTCTAACAGATACATAAAGATATACATTCACAGAAACACGTTGACTTTTAGTAGAATTGTAATCATAGTTGTCATTGTCAATTAAAGCTTAACTCAACAAGCTATCGTAGTTTCTTGGGGTTCACTATATGAATCCACCCTCTAGTTACAATAGAAAGCAAGAAACAAAAGGCCAAAAAGCCGACAGTACCAAAAGAGACCAATCAATAAAAGGAAGCATATACACAGCTCTAAATGTGGAAAATATCTAACATGACAAGAAATTGATCAAGGGTATGTTTACACTCCCTTGACTCCCAGCTAAACAAACTATAAAGAGAAAGACCGTCAAGTTTAAGCAAAAAAATCTCTACCAGTCAAAATATCTATGATTCCTCGCTCGCCAAAGGAGCCACATCAAGCAAGAAGGAATCAACGTCAAAATAGTTGTGACCTTTCTTGTCACTTATTCCTTGTTCTTCTTGGCTGAAGTGTAAAGGTTCTCTTTCTCCCAGTCGCATAATATTGGTGAACTTTAAACTCATCTGTCTCTTACTTTTAATTTTGTAGTAAATAGCAATGTGATGTTTCTGAAGTTTCTGGTCCAATTAAGTTGGTCTTCTTATTTTGTGGACTAGTCTTTTTCTTTTTGAAGAAAAGAATAGGCATCCACAGAAAACAATGCTAATTTTGAGTTGTGCAATTACTCTTCGGTGGCATGCAAGAAGTCTTAGGATGTTTGTTCAGCTACTAACTACAATGAGACGTGAAACTATAGGACGAACTAAGTGTTAACAGGAAAGGGAGTACAGATTATTGGAGCTAACAGCATCTATCTTTGTTCATGATTTGACTGCTCCCAGAAGGAATTTTTGTTGAATTATTCTTGTTGAAGTAAGTTGGTTTTCTGTAGTAGATGTCTTCAGTGTGTTTCAACGCCTTATTTTTGGATTCTCAGCTACATTATGATCCAAACAAGAGATGACAGTCATTGGTTTTATGAACTGATATAGATCTTATATCAGCTATTGATGGGTGTCTTTTCCTGCATATTCGTATCTGGCTGTTGTCCTGTGATATACACCCTCAGGTTTCAAAGTCTGCAAAATGAAGTCATGATTGGAGAGCATCAATTGTTTACCTGGTGTCCTTTATTGATAGCACAATAGTTGATTATGTTCTGGCTATTTCTGTTCCTTCTCTAGTTTCCACAACAACTTATTGTGGATCCTTGGTAATTTGTAAAGACGTTGGATGTGAGGCTAAAACAGTAGAGCCCCTATAGGGCCACCTGTTGCTTTTCTTTCTAAGATTCTGTCAAGTGTCAACTACAATCTGTTACTCGCTTATGAGTACTTGGTCAATGCTTAAACCTTCTGGATAGAATAGCTAAGTTTGATGTACATTTGTTTAGGTCGCATACTTGTTTTTCTTTTATGATATCTGGCCGCATAAATCAAGAATCTTACATTTGGTTGGCATACAGCTCAAATATCGTACTGATGGATCATGTGGTATTGCAGCAAATTTTTGACAATATTATGAATAGATATATACCCTGGCCCAAGATACCGGAGGAAATGAGCTCTGAAGCGCATGACTTAATTAACAAGTAAGTCTGCAAAGGCATATCTGAACTAGTTATTGGAGTCGTAAATGAGATGCCACTCGGTCTCAGGATATGCCTGGTTTCTTGTTTGATGACGCTTGGGGGGAAATCTTGCATAACTGTCATTGATTCAATGCCGTTTGGATCACTTCTTGGTCATAATTGTTGTAGATAGATTTCTTTTGGAAACAAATTGATGTTGCATAAGTATGTGGAGCATAAAGTATATTCAAAAGACAGTACAGTGAGAAAAATTAAAGATCAGTTCCCAAAAAAGAAGATAAATTAAAGATGGTAGTTGTTTTATTTCTCTTTTTGGTAGACCTCAATCAGTCTTTCGACTCACTATCCTATTCCCTGTTATCGTTTTGGATTTTTGTACTGGCCACACATAGATTGTTTCTTTTGAATATCTGTTGGACCAATTCCACCTCCTTCCTAAAGCCAATTGGTGCTTGGAAGGGCTTCAATTATGTCCTTTTTTTTGTATACCAACTTATGTCTATTTCAAGGCAGTGCAGACTCGGGGGGAAGGGCATTGTGTACCCAACAATCGTGATGACAACATGACATATATCACCATATTCCTCCTATCAGCTGTGCATTTTGAGATTCAGTTGGTTGTTTTCCTTGTAAACCATATGTTTGTTTAGGAAATGGTATTGCTCTTACTCTGTCTATATTAGAACTTGAATGGGATTTTTCAAACATCCCTGATGCGTTCCTGGTCTGAAAAAATAAAATAAAATCTTTCAATAACCATTTATGTTGTATCAGAAAGGGGTTAGGGTGCAACTATGTCCATGTTATAGACGATACCAAGTCCAGCAAGCTCTAGCTGTCTAGTGTCTGTTGAAAAGTAGGTTGTTTCCTTCTCACATTCAGAGTCTAAGTTACGTGTCCTTGAGGAATTAGAATTAGTTCATTTTCCTGGATGGCTTGAGGACCTGAATGGCTTGAGGAGCTGCCAGAACATGTCCATATCAGTGAATGGCTTGATGGATGCAAAATAAATTGTTCAACTATCTTTCCCCTACGTTTCAGGTTGCTGATAGAAAACCCAGTTCAAAGACTAGGTGCAACAGGAGCCAGAGAGGTATGTCTTTCCTGCATCCAAACAAGACTGACTTGAAACTATAGCTGGCAATGAAACATACCAAGACTATCAGTTAATTTTTGCAGGTAAAGCAACATCCTTTCTTCAAGGGCATCAACTGGGACACACTTGCAAGGCAAAAGGTCTTTCTTTTGAATCATTTTTTTACCTTAGAAAGAAAGAAATCAATTGGAAGCGAATTTTGCATTCACTGAGGTTTCTTGTTTTGTGCAGGCAATGTTCATACCTTCAGCTGAAGCACATGATACTAGTTATTTTATGAGCCGCTACATTTGGAACCCAGAAGATGACAATGTTGGAGGGGGCAGTGACTTTGATGACCTGACTGACACATGCAGTATTTCTTGCAGCAGCGGTTCATGCTACACACAGGAGGAAGATGTAAGTGTACTTTTCGTACTTCATTATGTGAATCTCTATGCACCTGACACTCGGTGCATCTAATCAAAACTCAAATATCCTACAAAATATGTTGCTCTAGCTGAAGATTTCGGGAATTCAGATCTGATTGCTTCAAATATACTGACATGCATATGCATGTGGCTACGCCTTGAATTAATTTGAAAAAAAGGATGTTTGAATTTGACTTTCTACTGCATATTGCCTTTTCTATTTGAATTGGTATGTCTACATATGTTCTAAATAAAAGTAAATCAAGATCGCTTACTTTTCTTGGTCTAGCTAATTGCCTTTCTAACCCTTATGCGTCTTGATTACAGGTGGATGAATGTGGACATTTGGCAGAATTCTCTGCTCCAAACCTTAATGTGCTGTACTCATTTAGCAATTTCTCATTTAAGGTGAGACTTGTTAGTTGTTACCCTTATTTACTTGCTGTTAGAATTGAGAAAATAGCTATTGACAACACGAAAATGAGTTATGTCATCCCTTCTCATTTTATTGAATGTGACGGTTATTTAAATGATTGAGGTATCCTTAAGAAATGGTTTTCCCCTTCAAATGATTAATGGTGTATTATTTTCCTTTATACTCAGAACTTGTCTCAGCTGGCTTCAATCAACTATGATTTCGTTGTAAAGAGTGCTCAAGAATCACCAGATGCCTCCAAACCGTCAGTTCCATGATAGTTTATGTGCTTCCTTCAGCAGAAAGGTCCTGATTCACGAATGTCTCTCCCTGCGCTCAGCTTGGCTTCCACATGTCAGTTAATGATGAGAAGTTCAAGTCTCGAAGCCCAGCAGCTCTACGGAGGCTGTACTTTCAAGCTATCTGATAAGGACAGATGAGATTCACAAACCGTGTGAAGGTAGCCATGCAAATGGCCTCAGTTTTGAAGATGGAAGAAAGCCATTTCATTAGAACGGGGAACATGTAGTTTTGATTTGGATCACATGTTACGTCTGTAAATACGTACATGATGTTCAGATAGGATAGATTTTCTTTTCCTTTTAGAGAGTTTTGGTCGAAATATAGAAGTTCAAGGACAATAGCTTTAAGATTTAATTCCCACGAGTTGTCTTGGAGAAGTTTTGTTTCAGTATTTGATATCACCCCGAGACAAATCGACAGAATATGAGGTTCTTCTGTTCTATGTTGAAACTTACAATGCTTATTCTCTTTTGCACGGAAATTCCATTTTGGATGACATTTTTATGAAATCTTTGTATGCCTATATTTTGCCATACAAAAAGAAATTATCCAGGAAGAAATGGCTCTCAACATACAAAAGAACCCTTTATTACATAGTAATATCCAATGCTAGAAAGGGGCAGAGAACCAATGAAAAGAATGTTTAATTAAAAGTGGAAAGTTGAGTTTAGTCCGGTGAGATGGGGGTTGACGATTACATCTTCTAGGTTGCCCAACCTTTGCACGTAATTTTATGGAGAGATTTGACGTAAACTCATTGGATTTCGCAAGATGACTGTTAAGTATCACGCAAAAAGTTTACAGAATTCCTTCGATTTTAAACACGGGGCAGTGAATTTCGCTTCTCATGGAACACCAGATAGGTACACCTTTTAGTAGACACAGTGACTGTGTGTGATTAGTTGTTGGAGCCTGGAGGTGGAGAAATCAGTAGGAGATTCATTAATGTGGTGCACAATTTCCCATTTTTATTCGAGAGATCTCAGTGAAGGTTCGTCCATTATTTCTTCTTGGGCCCGGTGTGGGAAGGGTTTCATACAGACCACATTTTCGGACAAATCTGGGCCTATGGCTATAATGGCCCAAATATTTTACGTTGAAGTGTATCGAGTCTACCGACAAGAATTGGGCTTAGGTCCAGTAATTATCCGGTACATTTTTTTTTGAACGAACGGGGATTTAATGTACAAGGGACGGGGATCACATGTATCCGAGAATTAATTGAGGCAAAATATTTTGAACTTCCGGAGGAGAAAATAATTTACCATATAACGAATATTATATGGTGAATTATTAAAAAATTAAAGATAAAAAATTCCCATATGACACTGAAAACGTTAGGTTGTGTTTAATTTGAGTTTTGAGTTTTAATTTTTGTAATGATTAGAGAGCGAAATATGAGTAATAATTAAAAAATAATAATTAATAATTATAAAAAGATAGAGAGAAAAATAAAAATAATATTTAAAAATATAAATAATAATTAAGAAAATCGATTCTTGAGAACCAAAATAACATAGAGTCGACAGAAAGCCTCAATGATTCGGATGCGAAACTAACCAAAACGAACACACACAAACACACACACACAGAGAGAGAGAGAGAGAGAGAGAGAGAGAGAGGAGAGATGTGGAGAAGCGTAGCTCGACTGTCTTCTCTAATAATACGATCGTCGAAAGCTTCTCTTTCTAACCAGGTACAGAATCGATGGTCGCCCTTTCAGCTCTAGATCCAAACTGTACACAGCTTTTGTGTTCGTATAATATTCCATTTACTGATCGAGGTTGGAGTTGGTTATCTGTTATCATATGTAATCGTAATTGTCTGTTTGGTTGCTGAGAAAATGTCTAGGAAAAGATAAGAAACTTGTGCCTTGAATCTTTTAAGTTAATCAGTTTTTGCGGCTCCAGGTTTAACTCAGCTGAGTGTGATAGGCTTAACAGTTAACATGCTAATCGTTATGTGAGCTTGAGGGGCAAATTTTTACGAGGCGTATTCGATGCTTCGTAGCTGTGGCTGGTATACGTCTGATTTCGATTTCTTTTCTTCATGATTGCAAGTGCAAAACTAATGTAATAATGATACGGGAAGAATGTGTATGCATATATACATTCAGATGCGTAGTTTAAGGATTTCGTTATAGGAGTAGTATTTAGTTTCCATATGATCATGGTGATAACTAGTGAGATATTACAATGTGTCATGGAATTCAATTCATTTCCAAGGTTGATAAATGCTGCTGGTATTCGATGAGCCCTTTGTCGTGGAAGAGTTCTAGTTGGATACCGAAGTCGAGAATTTCATTTGTGCTATCCCGCGGGCAGATACAAGGGGCCAGGGGTTGCAGGCGGGGGCCGAATCCCCAAATTCGGCATAACCCATTTTTCCTAAGCAATTTGTGGTATTTACATTAAAGTTTAGCGTTTCGGACCCTTAATTTTTTTGGTAATTGTACTTCGGTCCCTTCAAAATTGAACATTTTTACCACCGGTCCTCGATTTTTTTTACATCTGTCCCCTCTTTATGAAATTTCTGTGTCTCCCACTGTATTTTCTCCCACCTTCCTGCAGCCATACATGACAATCACACCCATTGTGATAAGCAAGATCAAGAATGATTTTCTTTAAGATTTTTTTACCAACAAATGGCATTAATCAGAATGGTAAGGAGCAGATCTGGTTTGCTACTGTCAATCAAATAGAGCAGTTTTTAGGATTAGACTGGGTTCCATTGAAGCTACTTCAACTAATCTGCGTGTTTATTGCATTTTCCTTATTTCATTAATGTGATACTGCTACTGCAGACCCTTAAACAGTCTTCTATAGTTTTCACAGTTCACACCTTTTCTTTACTTCTAACAGTTGTACGCCCATTGTTCACATCCTTCTTTTATTTTGCTGATTTACTTCTTATGCAATTGCTTTGCATATTAGATACAACCAGCCAATGGATTGAAGATTTGGGAAGCATTTGGTACGGAGACACTGGAACCGGTATCTATCTGCTTGCTCTTAGTGTCTTGGGAGGTTTAGTATAATGGCATTATTTGAGCAAATACTGCATTGCAGGATCAGTTTCTACATATTTGCCTTCCAGAAAATTTCGTTTATTTGCTAGATACTTTCAGAAAGCTCTATAACGCCTATTGGTATAGAATTATGTATAGCATACGAGAAATGCAATGTTTTTCTGTCATATTTCCCAAAGCAAGTAGAAATGTACGTTTAGAAATCAACACGTTCTTATTTCAAAAATCAAGGGCAGAGCTCCTTCTTCTACTAAAGTGACAAACTTCTCTTGATCCTTTGCTTCCTATGGTAGTGCATTTGTTCAAGTTCTTTTGTATTATGCCTGATTACTCACTGGTTTTCAGATTGGCTTAACTCTGTCAAAGCCATTTTCACTCTCCAGGGCCCCCTTTTTTTTTTTCTTTCTGCTATGAGGGTTCCGTGGATTTTTGGACTTGTACATTATATTAAAAATCAATTCCTCCAAATCTGAATTCGTTACATTGTACTGTGGTAATTTCTGGTTGTAGACCAATATTTGGATTCATGGTGATCATTGACATCACTATTTTCTGCATGGAAGGGTTTACAAATCAATTAGCCATTTCTAGTGATCTAGTTTTCAATTCGAATGAGATGTCAGAAGGATTATTTATGTTGTGTTATTAACTTATTTGGATGTAGGGAAAAGGTCGAAACCAACACCGAGAGAAATCCCCATTCATAACTTTTGTTTTGGGTAATTATCTTTGCATTTTTGCAGGACCTTTCTTTTTTAAGTTCTCTTTACCCATACGAGCAACTTAAGTTATTGTGCTACGTTTGTTCTTGAACCTGTACTTGAAGCAATTTTAAGCACGTGAATTCTCAATCTCAATTTGGAGCCACCTAGTCTCATGCTGTACAGAATGATATTTGAATTGTCAAAGAATTGTTCTGATGCTAGTTCAACTAGATTTCTTTGATCATTTGCATATGCTTGTTGATGATGTTAGTATTATAGCAGAGTAGCACACAAATAGAATCTACCTTATCAATGCATTTCCTATAATTCTCTACAAGTCTATAATTACTCGAACAACAACTGAGATTAACATGCTTTTTGTTAAACCTGATAAAAATGTATGCAATGCATAACGCTGGTTTTGTCATGTTATTCTTTTCCTGATTAGTATTCTATTCGTCCCTTTTTAAGTGTGTTTTAACTTACTAAGAAGACATCACCAATACACCGTCCACATCAACTTCTTCACAACTTTTACCTCCACTTTCCAAAATTATCTTCGTTTTTTACCCATTAACTTTCAAAAGGACAAAATAATAATTGTACAAATTTTTACCCATTAATTTTTCAAAATGGACACTTATTAAGGGACAACCCAAAATGGAACACCATACTCTTATTTAGGGACGGAGGGAGTAGTATTTAACCACCAGAAGTCTTATAAAATCCTGCTGGATAGCTTGGACTGCAGATTACTCTATTCCACAACTAGGTGTCTTATACTCTCGATGTTCATAGAACGAATCTTAAAGCACGCTGCCTGACTCACAAAAGGATTAGCCCTAGTTGCGTTTTCTTCTGCCCATGTTCTTTGCCTACACAAGTTTTCTCACTTTGTCACGCCATCCCCTGTCATGAGATTATCAATGCTCAAGTGAGAGTAGCAATCTTGAAAGGAGAGATGTGAAAAGGAAAGAAACCTCAAACAGGTGAGCAGATTGGTGGTTTATTGTGTTGTCCAACACTATGAGCCCTTTCAAAGATGTCAATTCATCATTTGTAGGGTGCTTCCACTGGCCAAATGCATTTTTCAATGATATAACTACATCCCGTTTAATGTGTTTTCAAGTTTTAGTGAATTACGATATTTGTCTTCAAATTTTTTCGATTAGATCCTTGCTGTAGTTCTGGTAAATTCGTAATCAGCATAGCATCTTTATTTAACTGTCAATGTGATGAACCAAAACTTTAGAAGATTTTCACTTGGTTAATCGCTTTTTGTATCGTAAGGATGCCTCATTGAAACTTCTACCGTAAAATACTATGCCATAGTCGGAGTATGATGCCATCTATGAATTGTTTCAGGAGGCCCTGGTAGTGGAAAAGGTACACAGTGTTTGAAGATTGTTGAGACCTTTGGGTTCACACACTTGAGTGCTGGAGATCTGTTGCGGAGGGAAATATCTTCTAATACTGAGAATGGGTAAGCATGCACAATTTTCTGTTGAGCATCATTTACTTAGCATGGCTTCAAGCTGCGATGTCTTCTATTGATCTTTGACTTTGGAATTGCAGTGCCATGATTCTCGAGTCAATCAAGGAAGGAAAGATTGTTCCTTCGGAACTGACAGTCAAACTGATCCAAAGGGAAGTTGAATCAAGTGAGAATGACAAATTTCTTATTGATGGATTTCCACGAACAGAAGAGAACCGTAGGGCCTATGAACGTGTGGTGAGTGTCTCTTATTATAACATTTTAAAGAAACTCCGTAGTGTGATATATTTGGAGTTATATTTGATGGAATAGCGTATATCTGTTGAAATCTTTTGGAGAAATGGATCATATATCGTTCCTCTCCATGTTTTGAGATAGGTAAATGAAAAGATGCAAGTAGCCACTTATGCATGAAACCAACTGGAACAATAGCTATGATTACTATTTGAGTGAATAAGTTGAATAACTTGCAATTAGTAGCTTAAAAGTGAATGCAGACTGGAGCAGAGCCGAACATTGTGCTTTTCTTTGATTGCCCTGAAGAAGAGATGGTGAAACGAGTACTGAGTCGTAATCAGGTTTTTTTTTCCGTTTTTTTTCTTCTTCTTTGTATCTATTGCTTTGAAGCTGCTCATTTCTCTCTATTCTTCCCAGTGGAAGTGTGATTTCTTTTTTTTTTTAATATAGGGGCGAGTGGATGATAACATAGATACTGTCAAGAAACGTCTAGAAGTATTTAATGCTTTAAACCTTCCCGTCATCAACTACTATTCCGAGAAAGGAAAACTTTACAAGGTAATTCAATGAGAACTGACGATATCGAGTTCTCTCCTCCTGACTAGGAAGTTGTATATTGCTTCTAGACAGTTAAACTTGATAATTCAAAGCTCAAATGTTATTGTTTCGCATTATTGTGTGATTGAGTAAGTGTGCTTCTAACTGGGGTCATTTTTCTTTGTAGTACATATTTTTGGGCCGGTTTTTATTTTCTGAGATATACTGATGTGGCTAAGAAAATTGTCCTACAGAAGAAAATAAGAAGATTTTGTTTTAAGTTCATTGTTCCTTTTGGCTTATTCGGTTGAGTACATTTTGAAAGAGTTAGAAATTTAGTAGATTAATGGAATTCAATAACTACAGATCCCCGCCGTTGGAACAGAAGATGAGATATTCGAAAGAGTCCTCCAGATTTTTACTTCATTGGAGGTACGCTCATTATTTTCCCCACTTTTTAGTTTTCTGATTAAGCTTTTTTTTGCCAACATTAGCTAATTTCATGTAAGATAAATCAGGTTCATTTATTGGTCCTATTTATAGGAGTAGAAAAAAAACATGTTCATTTATGGTTCTTATACGGTACCATTCACCGAAGGGGAATAAGGTAGTTTCCTTTTATCCTTCTAATGTAGCCGGCCATATTCATCCTTGGGTCAATTTCTGGTATTTCATATCATCCTCTGCGTTTTCTTTATGGTCTCTTCCACAAGTTATATTTTGACTGCACTGCGTTTTAGGTCTTTAACTCTGCTCCCTTTTATCATTGAATTTTCTTCCAATCTCTTTTTCTTTGTACCATATAAATCATAGACTCGTCATTTCTTCAAAGAGCTACATTCTTATAATGAGGATTATTTCAATTCAACTCTCTGGCTGCATATACTTATCTGCCAAAATCTTTGTTTTTTGTACCAGAATCATTCAATAAAGAGCAAGTAATTTTCAAAGAACTATTTAGTTATATTGAGGATTCTTCCACGGCACCTCACTAATTGCCTATACAGATCTGGTAAATTGGTGGAACCTTGTAGGGTTGATTTACCACGTGTCAAAAGCTTTTAGACACTCGCAAGAAAGATGACCAAAATAGGTACCTAATGAAGGATCAAATTTTCGCAGTTCATCTGATTCTCAACTACAAGCATTGTGACTGAAAGGAAACAAGGATGGCATGGTAACCTTTATCTTAATCTTATACCCCACAATGTTACTGTTCTAGTTTTGTGATTCCCTTTAAGCATGATGGCTATCTGTGGTTTGCATGTGGAATGAACTTTTTGACAAGTAACCTCACTTTGTTGACGTGGTCTTTCTTCTAGGAACATGTGACTATTTGTTCATTTGCTTGGTGAAGTGGATCAATATGAATGATATGGAGAGCCGTTTTTGCAGGTTTAAGTCGGTGTAATGTGGCAGCAGGCAATGAAATAAAAAGAAGTTGAACGACCAAAGAACAGAACAGATTCGGAGAGATCATGGCACTCGGAGGGCTGTTTCCCTCTTTTTGTATTTTGCAATGAGGACTACTGATTTTTCAGTTATCCATTTCCCCCCCGGCGCTTACTCGGGATGTTTGATGGGTTAGCCATACCAAAACCACAGGCAAATAAATTTTGGTACCCCATTCCTCCCTTTAACTGTTGCACATAATGGTGCACAGAATATAGCTACTTGTAATGAAAAGGTACGTTGTTTGTAGCCTGACTCCTATGTGCATGTCTGTCTGCGCAGCAAGAAAGCTCATCTGATATCCATCGACTCCTCTTACGAGAGAATTTCATTTTCAGCATTGATCTGTTGAACTAAACTAGAATTTCTTTTGTCCCTCCTAAAAAGAAAACCTCAGACGCTTTATGTATCAGATGCATTAAGCCATGGATGAAGAAATTTGAGCCTTCTCATGATTCTCAATCTGCCTCTGGTTCCGTAGCCCCTGGAGATAGTTTCCATCAACTTTATTGTGCTACGGAAAGTGCAGCGACAAAATGATACTTTTCGTAGCTTCAATCGCGCTGGTATTTTCATAACTTCACTCCCAGTGGCAAGCCATAGTTTAGTCTCTTGTTATGGCCACTTGAAGCTATTCGCTTATATATATATTTTAGGTAATAAAATTGCATTAACTAGAAATTAAGCGTTTACAAATCTTGGGTACTTGACCCTTCCCGAATCCAAGTCTAGAGGATAAAATACACTAGAAACATAGAAATGTAAATCATCCAAAAAAAAAACTCATGCTATCCTTTACCAAAGCATCCACACGCTTAGTATTTTTTTTTACTATGAAGAGTGTCCGATGAATCCGACTAATCTTTTCAGTTCTTTCGACGACGCTTTCCATGCAAATGCATGAGGGGAAGTGGCTCCAAAGGTAAATCTCTATCGAGGAGAATTGATCCATCAATCTTGGTTACGCATTTTTGCCAACTGCAAACCACCCCGGATGGCTCAAAGCTCTGCTGATAACTACAATTTGCATGAATACTCCGGTAGAAACCAGCCACCAAATCGAAGACATTTTCTTCTGTAACTCAATTTCCATGCCCTTTGGCCATTTTTCTTTTCTCCTCCTCTGTTAATGGACATCACTCTAAGATTATCCCTCTCTTCATGCAACCTTCCCTCTCCCAAACTCACGACAAACAGTCTCAGACAACAAAAGCGAAAACAAAAGCAAAAACGAAAACACATTCATCACAACACACAACCCAAGCTCCCATTTCCAAAATCATCTCCAACCCCTCTCCTAACCAACCCAAAACCCCACCCCCAGACCAAACTCCAAGCCCTCAACGCCGTCATCGATGAAATCGAATCATCACTTGAAAAGGGCATAAAACTAGACGCCCAAATCTTCTCTTCTCTCTTAGAAACTTGTTTTAACCTGCAGGCATTCGATCACGGTTTCCGTGTCCGCCGGCTTATACCCGAAAAGCTCCTGCGCAATAACGCTGGCCTTTCATCAAAGCTACTCAGATTGTACGCTTCTAGTGGGCAAATCGAAGATGCCCACCATGTGTTTGATAAAATGCCTGAGCGAAACGCCTCGGCATTCCCGTGGAATTCACTTATCTCAGGGTATGCTGAAATGGATCAGTACGAGGATGCACTGGCGCTTTACTTCCAAATGGAGGAGGAAGGGGTTGAACCGGACCATTTCACCTTCCCTCGGGTTTTGAAAGCTGTTAGTGGAATGGGGTCGATTCGGGTTGGCGAAGAAGTTCATAGGCAGATAGTTCGTCATGGGTATTGGGCTAATGGGTTTGTGCTCAATGCTCTTGTTGATATGTACTCAAAGTGTGGGGACATTGTGAAGGCTCGAAGAGTATTTGATAAGATTGAAACGCGGGATTTGGTGTCGTGGAATTCTATGCTTACTGGTTATATTCATCACGGAATTTTGGTAGGAGCGTTGGATATCTTCCGTTTAATGATACGAGACAGTTGTGAACCCGACTCTGTTGGCATATCCACCATTCTTGCTAGTTTGCCTTCACTGAAACTTGGAGCCCAAGTTCATGGATGGGTACTCAGGCGAGGAATTGAATGGGATCTGTCAATTGCTAACGGTTTGATTGTTTTGTACTCTAATCACGGCAACTTGAATAAAGCGCGTTGGTTGTTTGGGAATATGCATAAAAGGGATGTGGTATCATGGAATTCAATAATTTCAGCTCACTGTAAGGACCCGAAAGCCCTTATTTACTTCAGCCGGATGGAGAGCTCCGGTGTTTTTCCAGACATCATCACATTTGTATCTTTGCTATCGGCTTGTGGTAATTTGGGTTTGGTAAAAGATGGTGAGAGGTTATTTTTGTTGATGACAGAGAGGTATGGAATTAGTCCAGTCATGGAACACTACGGTTGTATGGTGAATCTTTATGGAAGAGCAGGGTTGATTAACAAGGCTTATGAAATTGTGGTAAATGGGATGGAGTTTGAGGCTGGTCCAACTGTATGGGGAGCATTGCTATATGCCTGCTACGTTCATGGTAATGTAGATATTGGAGAGGTGGCTGCACACCGTCTTTTTGAGTTGGAGCCGGATAATGAACATAATTTTGAGCTTTTGATGGGTATCTATAGCAATGCAGGGAGATTGGAGGATGTAGAGAAAGTGAGAATTATGATGGTGGAAAGAGGATTGGACTCATAGACTCAAGTTGAACCGTGGTGTATATCCTGTATCACAATGTCCATGTCTAAGAGACATTCACCTGTTCAGAAGAAGTCAAGTTGGATGAAGGTCATGCCATCACTGGGACTTGAGATTGCTGGCTCCAATTAAAAGGTAATAGTCCTTATCTTAGCTTATTCGTGTCAATAAGAGTAGAGCATTCGTTACGCAATGGAATTTGCTATATTGAACAATGGGAAATAGTAGTTTGTGAAGTTGTATAGTTGGTGGTTTTAAGAGGGCTAATTATGTTTCTTAATTTATTTTGTTGTTTTCTTAAAATCTTCAAGCATGTAGCCTTGTGGGTCCTAAAATGTTATACATATATAAACACCTTTTTCCCAATAAGTGGTAATACCTAGGGGATGGGGAAACCATATCTCTTTGGACGAGGTGGGGGATGGCGTGGACTGTATTAGCCGCTCAGTTCGGGAGCTGAAGTACCTCGGGAAAGGCTAGGGTACTTTTGCGGCACACGAGCAATGTGGAGACCTGGGTTAGCTGAAGTCTATCAGAAAGGCTAGGATGGCACATGAGAAATGTGGACACCTGGGTTAGTGCTGCACTCGTAGGTGAGAATGTTGTTTCGATAGATTTTCCGGCAAGGGCCTGGATGGTAGAATTAACTCATTAAGGGATCTATTAAGGCACGAGTCACTCATAAGGGTAGGTATTGGTTTGACATAGACTACGATTTTGAATTGTGAGCCAGAAACAACTTTATAAATCTGGAAAATAACTTGTTTAGAAGCTCCAATGGTATAGTTCTCGCTAGAGTTGACATGGAGCAAACCTATCCAGAGGACAGAGATAAGAGGAATTCAAAGGAGGGAGGGAATTTCGGATTCACAAGGGCACATGCCAATCTGATCCTACATATGTTTCACCATCCATTTAGCAAGCTGTCAATTTGACCAAAGTCAAAACTGTTCTCCAAAAAGATAGGATTTCCATGGTTTGATACATATCTTCAGTTCCTAAATATGAAGAATTGCCCGGTGAAAGGTCAAAATATCACCTGTCATGTTTCTAAAATTTGAATATGACAACTTCAGAGTCAAATATGTGCCAATTTTGTGCACACCTATCTAATTGAAGCAGGAGCCATGCTCTATATAATGTTGCCATGGAGACCTCTCAATCCCTCATCCCCCTTTCCATTGAGCCAATTCATCCTCTTCTAAACCATGACAAATCCAACCCTAAATTTGCTTCCCCTAATCCTCTCCCTCATGTACATTTCCGGCGCCAATGCCGTGGCGGCTAAACCCACCCCCCAAGAATCTTTCATCAGCGACATGTGCTTTATCACCCGCTATCCAGATGTGTGTGTCGGATCTCTCTTGCCCCTCGCCAAGGCCATCAACGAGAGCTATCACGAATTGGCCCGAGGCTCCTTGGCGATGAGCCTGGTAACGGCCGAGTCCGCAAAGGCAAACTTGCTGAAACTGGCCAACCTCAAGGGGCTCAAGCCCATGGAGTATGGGGCCTTGAAGGATTGCATTGACCAGGTCGATGATAGCGTGGACCGGCTCAGCCAATCCGTTCGGGAGATTGGGCATTTGGGCCCGGCCCATGGCGGTCCGGCCAATGGAGAGAACCCGCCTCATGGCGAGGAGTCCTCGTGGCACGGGAGCAACGTGGATACCTGGACCAACACCGCCCTGAGTCAAGTGCAGATGTGCGCAGAAGGGTTCTCGGGCCGGGACTTGGACGGGAAAATTAAGACCTTGGTTCGGGCTGAGGTCACGAATGTTGAGTTAATTGTCAACATTGCGATTGACTTGTTTAAACTATTTGCGAACAAGGTTGCAACTGCCTCTGATGATGATGTTTGAAGAGGAGGAGGATTTGTTCGGCATGAATTTTCGGGCCTCAATTTCATGTAATTTGATGATCCCGATTTTACAGATTTGGATAGAGGCACAAAATTACGCCTGAAGATGTATGTTTTATGCATTTGCTCCTAATCGTGAAAAAATGAAATGATTTTTGTAATTGTTGGTTTGTTATGAGCTCTTCAATGATAACTGGTAATATTAGTGTTTGAAATTGTGGTTTCCCATTAGCACTATCATTTCAATCAGAAGGTCAAGTTTTGTTCAGGATGTGAGCCTCATTTCAATGTGTAAATAGATCTCCTCTAAGTTTGCTAATGAGTCTTTTTTTTTTTTTTGATAACCGGATGTTCGGGCCAGCTTGCGCACACCTCAACTAAGTCCGGGGCCCTTGAGGTAATGACCAGGCCCCAAGAGTTTTGCTGGCAAGGGAAATCGAACCTAAGACCATAGGTGAGAGCAAACGCTTAAGTTACAAGGTAATACCACTTTGCCAACCCCACGAGATTGTTTGCGCATGAGTCATTTAGGCTGTCATAATTATACTTTGGCCAAATATGTGACAAAGTGGTGCTTTACCCATCAGCCAAAATTGCTCGCAAAAGATGGCAAAACAACCCTTTGACAGCAGCTTTGGTTTTTGCCGAATCTTTTGCGAGCCACATCATCCGGGCCTATCGGAGACGGAGATGGATTGAATCCAATGGTCTGGATTTGAGATTGTGCTAAAACGTCACTAAATTAGTGCAATATCCGTGTTATTATTTGACTTTTTGATACTATATCGCGGTATCACATTCAGGTGAACTTGCTCTTACAGGTGGTTAATCTCTATGCAGAGATTGAAAAGCTTTCTTTTATCGAGTAATACTGCATTGATGTATCGTTCACGGCACGGGAATTAATGCCGCCGCAATGCTCTGGCAATAGGCATTTGTATACTTCTTCTTCACGTCGTATAACACCGCACAAAACTCTCCTTGATTTTCTGCTTACGCAAAGTATAAACACATGAGCCTCGAGCGTTACTCCCGTTGGTTTGTGGGTTTGCTCCCCAAATAATTGATCAGGGCTCGATCCTTGATGTCAGGCACTATTTTTGAATCCCCTAACCTTGGCGTGGATGACCTGCCTTTGACCGGGGCAAACATGGGATTAATTGAGGTGCGCTTGAGCTTGCACGAAATGACCGTCGGAAAAAAAAAAAAAAAAACATAAACACATGAAGTATGTGATATGCCTCTCCTACATTTTATTTTTTTATTTCGCTTATAGAATTGGTTTCTAAAAGTAGATGGAACAAAGTCACCGAATGAGAGATTATCTTCTACTCCAATATAGACTCTTTATCTTTTCTTTCCTCTAATATAGACTCTTTTTTTCATTCGTCATTGCTAATTTATTATGTGGGGAGGAGGGAACGAGACTCGATCCCGGACTGCAGTGTAGACTGTAGAGTATCCAAGAACTCTACCGTATGAGTTAACCACCACTTGCCTAATATAGACTCTTAACGTGATAGATTTGTCTTATCATTTGAAATTAAAAGGCCATTCAAAACGATATGTTCTTTTTTTTTTTTCCCAAATATCATGCTCACATTATTTGTTTTAAATATTTATGTGCTAGATTCATCTCTTATCATCTAAAATCAAAATTCCTTTTAAGACGATGTATCTGTTTGTCTTTAAATGTCATTCCCATGCCATATACTTTGTTTATAAAAATTTCTTCAAATTTAAATCAGAAAGCGTAAAGCGCACTGTTGTTATTTTTTTCTCTTTTTATTAGAAAGTGAGAGAATTTCATTGATGATAAAAATTACAGCCAAGTTCAAACAAATACAATTTGAAAAGACAAAATGAATACAAGATAGACAAAAAAAAATCACAACCAAATCAAAGAATACATATACCAATAAATTGATCCGGCCGTCAGTTATGAGATATCCGCATGCAAAATGTCGATGAGCTTTACAATTGAGTATTTGCATTGCTAAACAGGGAGGCCATTAATGAGACACAAAGCATTAATAGTAAGCTTTACAAAAGGTAGAATCTTAGCCCTAACCTTTCTCTTGACACCCTCACTCACCTTCCCTCCAGAGAACTCATCAGTACAAGTGCTCTCATCGGTTATGGCAGCACTGGCCCAAGTCTTAATGCTACTCATAGCAAACAACTTATTTTCACTCTCATCAAAAGTCCTCAACCCCGCGCGAGATTGCATCAGCCACCCAATGCTGCCCCTAATGTTCCCTATGCAGTCTTCGATCGCCTCGGCATCTCGGTCCGCGAGGTGCCCCCGTTTTAAAAGATCGGAGACGGTGGCCGAGGCGGCGCGGCCGGATATTATGGAGATGGTTATGGCGTCGATGCTGAGCCTCCAGCGGTTGGTTCTGATGGCGTAGGCGTGACGGGAGAGTGTTTGGAAGCAGAGTGTAGGGTATGAGGTGGAGGAGCATGAGGTTTTGATGAAGTTTTTGTAGGTTGTTAGGGGTGGGTATTTGGTGGAGGCCGCTGAGACTGGTGGCGCGTGGTGTGAGATTGCTAAGAGGATGGTGGTGAAGATGAATGTGAGAATATGGCAAGAAAGTGTGGGTTTTGTGCTTGTGTAAACTTCCATATTGCTCTCTGTTGTGGAATTGTGGTGTTGTGGCCTGTGGGGGAGTTGGTTTTATAGGGTCAACTGTGATGAGCTTTTATTAATTGTTTTCTAAGCATCGTCACGTGGTACTCTATAATCCTTCTCCACCATGTATTGGTGTGGGCTCTATCAGAAAGTGTATTATCATGTGGTGGTGTTCAAAGAACACCGAGTAATCACTCGATTGTGAGGGTCAAAGGCGGATGGAGGGGGATGCAAGAGGGGTCCCGAGCTTCTGCACACCCCTCAATTATCCCACTAATTATACTATATTATATTCTCAGGATAATTTGAAAAAGTTATATAGGATCTGCCCCTGCAAGTCTCTTGAGTGAATTTTTTTTGATAAGTTTCTATATAAGCATGAAAAACCACCTTAGAATTTCAAGTCATCGACCATTTTTCGGTTGTGGTTATAAAACTATATGCAATTAGGTATATATCTCGTCTTCTTCTCAGAACTAGTAGTAGCAATATTTATGATATATCATAGACTATAATTTTTGTTATTAATGTAAAAAATACACGTGATTCCGGTCTCTGATGAGTACAAATTCTACGTCCGCCACCGGTGAGGGTGGTTTTTTTTTTTCTTCTGTTGGTGGAAGTGTGAGAAATGAGATTACTACTTGTGCATGAAGTGGGGGAGGGGGAATGTGCATGTTCGGCTGTCAATTATTCCGGCAGCAGCCACATGCATGCATAAGATCATCTCCAATTTTAATGATTAAATGAATGGTACGTTTATTTGATTATATGTCTAAGGAGACTAAAGATTTACTAGTATTTTTTAGTTAAAATAGTTATAATCCGGATTGAATATGTCTCCGATAAACTATTTAAAAGGAACATAATTATAATACCTACTAAAGACGTCACTCAGTATAAATATATTGCGGTAAGGATCCAAACCTAAATTGACCCATGATCTCTTGATTTCAAACTATTGATGGATTCCACACCAATGTCGATTCGAAATGCACCAGAGCATTCCTTGAATAATTTTTATTATTTTTTGTATGCTTGGATTATTTATTTGTTTGGAGAGCATTTTTTTTTTTTATGAACGGCGGTGAGAAGTATGGTTGGAAACTTAGGTGTATACCATAAGGAAAGGTGACTTTTTGTGGACCTGAAGCCACTCCACTTCACTATTTGGGGTAGTACACTTTGCCCGCTTGTAATTTGACCCTAAAACAAGTTTCTCATTCCCAATTTGACCCTAAAACAAGTTTCTCATTCCCTCGAGGGTGTTTGGATTGCTTCTTTTTGCATTCTCTGTGTTTGGGTGGAAGTCCCAAAAAAGAGTTAAAGGAAAAATGAGTTTTCGGTTTTTTGATATATAGAAGAGAAGTCAGAAGTAAGGGGAGATGAGCTTTTTGATTTCTTATTTTTCACTTTTTCCATTTTGCTTAACAAAAGGTTCACATAATGTATTCATTTCTGCATATATCTCTAAAACACTACTTCTGTTGCAAAATATATTCTCCATATATCTCCCACACAATATACTACATATTTACAATACATTCTGACCATAATCTAAAAGGCAAAAAAATGTAAAAAGTAGAATATAAAAAATGAAAAAATGAGGCTTGATTGGATGTTATACGGGTGAAATTTGGGGGGTTTTTTTGAATGTAAATTTCCGAGGAATTATATGATGGGAATTGGGAGTGGGAGAGTTTTTGTTTACTATTCCTAAAAACACGCAGTTTCGACCCTTAACAACTTGATTGAATGCAGGATTAGTTTTGAATGGATAAAATAGTACTTGATTTGTTTTGTACTTCCTCCGTCCCAAAATGATAGTCCATTTTGGGACTGCGTGCCATTTTCAACGGCTTATATCTTTTAATGAGAACCTCAAAAAATATGCATTATGGATCTTGTTTGATAGATCTCACTGAGAATTTAATACGGTGCGAAAAAAATTCAAAAATTATTTTGATAAATACATTATTTTTTAGTTTGAAAATTGCACGTAGTTTCGTAGTGGACTATCAAATTGGAACGGAGGGAGTAGTTGAAATGTGGGAATAAGGATAAATAAGAGGGTTGGGGCCTTTGGGGTGGATTGGCCCGGATTTGGGAGGAGTTATCCGCCTGGATTAAATGGAAGGGAGATTAACTAGTCCGGATTACAAATGAGCTTCCAAACCAAGCCATCCGCGTAGGCCCGGGATTAAATTGTCCAAGATTCCTTATCCGGCTGTCCAATTTGGCATTCAAACAAGGCCAAGTGGACATGCGGAAAAAATATTGGAGTAATTGTTTTTCCTTAATGAGGTCGCATTTTCGAATGCCACAAAGGCTAAACATTGGGGTTACTTACTCGAGAGTTTGTCCGATTGTTAACTTTAGGAATTTGAAATTAGTTAAGATGTGCACAAACTGACCAGGATATCCGGTTATTTAAGAAAAAAACAAACATGCAGTTTCCTATTCCATCAAACGTACAGGAATGGAGTCCCACATGACATTTGTTAACGTGGATTACAAAGTTTCGACTGGCATACACCGGAGAGAAAGTAAAAACGAATAAGTCACAATTACGCCACTTCGTGGACCAAAAAGAAACCTGGGGAAATGGAGAGATGGGAAGAGAAAATTAAAAATATTTCTCTTCCTTCGTTGGGTTTACGAAAAAAGTGGAGAGAAAATAATCAACTAATAGTACTAGTAAATTTTTCCCTCCAATTTTCTCGCTCTTTCTTTCTTAATTATTTTCTCTTCCCTTCTCTTCTTTTTCACAAATTCCAAACGGACCCTTAAATTTTGGAGTAAATCTTTTTTGGAACATGAATTTGCAACTGGAATTTTTACTTCGATATCTTCTGAACTGGAGTATATAAAATCAAGATTCAAACATAGATTCAAATTAAATATATTGAGCAAAGCGAATTTACCCAACGAGTCGGTCTTGTTCCAATTCCTAGCTTAAACTCAAAATTGATTTATTGTGCTTTTATGAGACAAGTCATTCTCTCACAATACATCAACTTAATCCGGACCGTTTATCTCTTAGAATTCATCGAGTTGCTTGTAGACACCCAGAAATTACTTTAATTAAACATCTATAAGTAAATGATCCGAAAAACATTTGATCTGTAAATAGGGTTCCGAGCACACAATCAAACCCAAGAAAACCCAATGTTCGCATCTGAATGTGTTTGGATCATGTACTTGTAGAATCGTAGATGCCCAATTATTCTAACTTTTGGGGACGACAAGCTTCTCGATGAGATCTCAAATAATCTGAATGTGTTTGGATCATGTATTTATCGATGCCCAATTATTCTAACTTTTGGCGACGACAAGTATCTCGATGAGATCTCAAATACGAACGGTTCAGGCTATGAAATAAATATTGATATTGGGACGCAAATGGGTGAATTGCACTCCTACTTGAGTTCCACCCTTAATGGCAGAGAAGCCATGTCCTAAACAAAAAAGGAAAATGACAGTGAACCAAAAGTACAACACATACATGGTTAATATGATCCTAGGTGTGGATAAGAACGAGTACTTATTTAGTGGTCTTGGGGCACCGTCACGTGGTGCCTCAACAGCCTCTCCACTAGGTGGAAAGAGAGTTGAGACATCATGTGGCGGTGCCCTAAGACCACAAAGTAACTTTTCGGATAAGAACATACACATAAACAGTTAAGACAATGGACAACGATTTGAAGCATGGACAAGACCTCCTCAGTTGCATGGAAGAATCAAGAAAATCTTGTGTCCATTGCTATCAAGTTGTGGATCAAATTTGGACCTGGTCAGATTTTGATCACTTGGAAAGTGACTACTTATTGTACTTGTACATTTGAGCAGCCAATTAGTACAAGAATAACGATAATGCGAAAACTGTTTTTGTTTGTGCAAAAATTTCAAGCTTTGAAGACTTGTACCTTGCACATGGTAGAAGTCTTTTGTGCACTGAAATTTTAGCACTAATAAAATAATTTTGAAATTATCGCTACTCTTATATAGAACTGTAAGAACGCGAACAATTTGAGCCTGGTCATATAAGAGTACCACATGCACGTGCTAAAATAATAACGGTGACGTGTAATCTATAGGGCTGATAGCTTATGTTTTTTTTTTTTCTTTCTTGAATCCTTCTAAAATTCTACTCCGTCCCTTTTTAATAACTGTATTATTTCGTAAATCCAACTTATTAAAGAAATATTATCACTACTCATTTTACATCAATTTTACCTCTACTTTCCAAAATTATCCCCCACTTTTATTACTATCTCTTTTCCCATTAACTTTGAAACACACTTATTTGTATAAATTTTACCCATTTAACTTTTTAAAACACATTTATTAAGGGACAACCTAAAATGAAATACTCAACAATTAGAAAGGAACGGATGAAGTATCAAAAACACTGACTTAGGTAGCCTCACTCCACCTGAAGTCTCTTATTTCATTCATCCCATTATCAGCTCCGCGGGCTACCGAACCCCATATGTGTGGATTATCAAAATGGGGTGGAGGGAGTAATTTAGAAGCTTGCCTGTATAGTTCAGCTCTCCTTAATCACTTCTCTAAACCTACAGGTTTGGCAAAATTCGAACACCAGGATTTTTTTTAAGAGTATGGATGAGGAAGGCAATGGCAAGGTCGGCCTAAGCTTCAAGTTGTAAAACATCACAATCAACGATGTCGTGGCATAAAATCAACTTTATCCCCTAATTATGGACAAACCCAACTTGCAGTCATACGATACAACGTAGTCCAGGTCGGTAACTTCACACATGTTTTTTTTTTTTTTTTTGATCGAGTAAAAGAGTGGGAAAGGGCGACCAGTGTAGCAACTCCCCTTGGGCGTGACCATAGAGGCTCCCAACCCGCTGTGGAATATCCGGTTGAGCCATAGCTACTGTCCGTGAAAACAGGCCATCACCACAGCATCATCTCAGTATAAGCTGATAGTAGTATAGCACTACCAAAATCCCCTCAATGCCGCTTCGGGGAAGAGACTCGAACCTGAGTCTCCTTTGTGGAGGCCAACTGGCCTATCAGCCAGGCTACCACCTCGGTGGTCACTTCGCACATGTTTGTTATCTTTATTAATCTCATTTGCTCAATTTTGCCCCACACTACCAAGTGGGAGTCATCTCAATAGCTTGCCTAATGAGAACACCAACTTGATCTCTCGTCTTTAGTATTAGCTCCCCGGTACCCTACAAATCCACTGGGGATTAATACTTTTTTTCGGGTTCAAATACAATGCACTACCGGTCCCGGTTTCCGTTATCACTATCCATTTTAAGGTATCTCGTACCAGCTTGGGCGCACTTCGAACTAATTCTCAAAAATCCCTTCTACAGTTGTTTCACACGCTTGCGCATGAAGGTGATACAACCTCAAAAATTGCTCGCAACGACAATTAAACACGAGACCTTATTGGTCATGATCGTGGTCTTATTCCCACTAACCGTTACACATAAAATATCTAGGCCACCTTTATCACTTGTGGATATACACACAGTCAATTTCTTCTCCAGATATTTCCTTTCTATTTCCCCCCTAACGTATCTCCAACAGTTGAAGGTTCAAGATTTTTCCCAGCAAGTTGTCCAATTGCCATTATCCCCAGTGAGCCTCTCTCTATAAATGTGAAATCTTTACTACCCAAATTCGTCAACCCAAAAGCTTCATCCTCAGAAAGAGAGAAATGGAAGGCTCATCTTCTAAGCATTTTCTCACAACCCTTCTCCTCGTATCCATTTTCACCTCCTACATTAACACAATCTCAGGTGCCGGACAAACTAACACAGAGTTTGTCAGAACATCTTGCAGCACAACTTCTTACCCTAGACTTTGCTTCACTTCACTCTCAAAACATGCCAGTGTCATCCAAACAAGCCCTAAACTCCTAGCCCACACCGCCATCTTTGTGACCCTAGACAACACCCAGTCCATGTCGGCTACAATGGTAAAGCTAGCACAAACCCACGGCTTGAAGCCCAGAGAGATTGGCGCAATGCGTGACTGCGTTGAGGAGATGGGTGACTCAGTGGACCTACTCAGAAAATCACTCAGGGAGATGAGTCAAATCAAGGGCTCAAATTTTGGGCTCATGATGAGTGACGTGCAAACCTGGGTCAGTGCAGCCTTGACTGATGATGATACGTGCTCTGAAGGGTTTGCTGGTAATGGCATGAACGGGAACATGAAGAACATAGTGAGGGGACGGATCGTGAATATTGCACATTTGACTAGCAACGCGTTGGCCTTGATAAACAACTATGCTATTTCTATCAATGGCTAGCTAAAGTGACTCATTGAGGGGTAATATCAAGGCCTGTGATGAGTCGATGCGAGTAATATGCATATATAGGATAAGTGAGAGTAATACAGCCAAAGTGTATGAAGCATATGCAAAGATCTTAGAGTAAGTGGATGGTGATCCAGAATATAAGTGAAATTGATGTCTATATATGCATTAGGTGTTCCTATGAGGATTAGGTATGTTTGATTTTGTATGAGAATTTTCCGCACAAAGTGTATATGGAATGATGTGGTGGCTTGATTGAGACGTATCACTTTTGTAACAAAGTACCACCAAGATAAATAATCCCAAGCAGTTAAATGCCAGTCTGCAATGCTCTAAGTCGTAACTTGTAACGACTAACATCAATAAAGAAGAAAGATAAACAAAGTACAGAATATAAAATATTCTCTGTTTACCAGTAATTTTTTTCTTGCGTGTGGTAATACCACCACAACTCCAAGACCAAAATACAGCCTAAAAAGGTAGAATACTTCTGTCTTCATACAGAAGCAAATGACTCACCAGGATTGAAATGACTCACAAGAAGAAAAAAGCTAGGGGTGCTAACTGAGCAAAGCAAATCAAATCAGAGGACATTTAAATGAAGAAGAGACGCGAACACAAGCCACTCACATGGGCTTATAGGTTGAACATAATTTTTTTTGAATTTGTCGCTGTACTGAACAACAGTCTCATAAAGCTAATCACAACGATACCACTGGAAGTACTACAGAGTATTTCTTCCTTTCTTTTCTTTTTTGAACTGGAAAAACGGCTAAATAGCTAGTTACGTACTATTTCTCAGTTCACACAAATTTCTTGAGCAGAAAGGAACTGAAATGAAAACCCTAGAAGCACTACAAGCAAGGGAGAGTGGCGACAAGCGGAGGCATGCAGAGTAATACATGGTGCAAAAAGCCAGCAAGAAGCTCACTTAGTACTACACACAATGTAAGTCAAAAGAGCAACCGTCGTACGGATTGAAAGTATTTGTAGCAGCCAACCTGTAGTGAAAATTCAAAGACCATCTAAAGAAGGATATTGATATATATATGCAAAGGATAAGTTAGCATACAAATATGGAACTTACCAAGCAGGAAAGGTACGATCCTGAGAAGTTGAAGCATGTTCGTTTTCCACCAGCTTGTATCTCCAATGACTAGTGGCAGAGCTGGGAAACAAAGTCGGAGGGGGCCGACCTATGAATGAAATTTTGCACAATATCATTTTTGTTGCTATTATTTCATTCGACCACACACAATATCCTTTTTGTTCGGTATTATTTACTATAATTTAGTGCTGTAATAACGAAAAGAAATTGGGTGCGGTTGGGGCCGGTTCCGGCTCTACTATAGCTCCGCAGACCAACATTTGTTAATTCTTGTAGTTGTATTACTACGAAAGAATGAAGTTTAAACCTTAGCAAAAGTTTATGATTCCCGAATGCAAAAGTTGGTATTCTGAAGTCTGAACTTTAAGCAATCGACCGATAAAAGGTTGGTGTTCAAAGCTGACTCAATAATTAATTGATGTACAGGAAATATGAAACTTATATGAACAAGAGATAGATATTAGTCTAGAAACACAAGAAGGTAGTTCTGCCAATGGCCCCTTACTTCAAACATATGGAAGAGATTTCAGATTTGGTACATTAAAAAAAAAAAAAAAAAGGCAGAGTTTTTATGAATTAGTAGAATGTAAATGATCAGCATAAAATTCAGAAGCCAAAGGGCCAGGCCACACTAAAAAAGGCAGACTGAGTATAATTCTAATTAAAGTAGCACCCTTTGGACCTGTCTATTTGACCCCTTATATGTATCCAATTTGATTACATTTTCAATGTGACTAAATATTCGGCTTTTGGTTAAAATATATACATCGCCAAATTAAACACGTCTCGGATATATAATCCTACAAAACGGGACATAGTATTAATAATCCGATCACCAGTAATCAAGGTGGAATTATATATTCCTCCACTATTAGTCCCGTCAAACAAACGGACCCTTTATATGCCCAACACATCAAGAAAAAGAATGAACATTTATTACCTCAACGAAGAAGTGGCTCCTATGAACACATCCAAATCCAAGGGAGGTCATTATCGCTAAGTGTGATGCAACCATGGAAACCATCAAAAGGCTGACTCTGCTGCGTCTTCGGCCTTCAATACAAAACATGACCCAAAAAACATTAAACAAGAGCCTTCAAAGGGAAAGTACCTTGAATAGAAGCAGATATATTTGTCAGGAACCTAATTCTCCTATCAAGATGGAGAGGAAAGCAAGAACAGTGGTTGCAAGAGCAACTGGATCAAGCTCGCTCTTTGCTGATGGCAGCAAGTACAGCATATTTATCAACTGTACAACAGCCTGCATTATCCAATGCAAACCATATGAAATAAAACAAAACAGGAACCGTACGTGATATGCTAACAAAAAATATGTATCATATTGTTATGACAAACAAGAAGATAGAAATAGAGAGAAGAAACAACCAAGCGATCACACAAGAGCACCAAGATTTACTTGTTCTATTTAGCCATAAGCTTAAAGGTACTCCACGGGTGGAAGGACAGCAGAGGATTTACAATGAATGGTTAGAGATTACAAAGAACGGCTTGTATCCAAAACTCTTACGAGAGGCATAACAAGTAACAGCCGAAGGCCCCAAAGAACAAAATCCCAGAACTCCCCATGAGATGACAAAATTAGGTCCAAAACCCTAATCACTTGAACCCATACTCTCTCTCTCTACCGCTCTGTTGTGTCTGTACGTGTGCCTGAGACAGAGAGAGAGAGAGTACCTGAGACATGAAGAGTGCAAAGAGACGAGACTTCCCTTCCTCAACCTTCTTCGTATACCCTATGAATCGAAGACATTGATCAATTGAAATGTGGATATTGTAAAAGCTTAACAGGTAAAGTAATCGGCAATGGACATCCTAAAACATTGATCATTGAAATGTGGATATCATAAAAGCCTAACAGGTAAAGTAATCGGAAATGGATATCCTAAAACCCTAACAGGAAACAGGAAAAAGAATCGATAACAGTTTGGGAACCATACGAGTGAACGAATCAGAAAGAACCGTTGTGGAAGGCCTCCCATTCCAACGTACGGGTGCTACGGCAGGCTTCGCATAGCAGTAGCACATCTCTTTCTCTCTCTCTCGCTCGCTTCGTTTTCCCACACTGAAGTCTGAATGGAGTGGCACTGTAAAATCGTAAGAAATTACAAGGGCCTGAACGTAAAAAGAAAAGCCAGAAATAATTGCCGAAAAGCCCCTTGATTTTGGGGATATTCTGTTCTAGTCTGCACAGTTGTGAACTTATCTCTTTCGTCCTTTAGAATTTAGAAATCTAACTAATCATCATTAGTATATGCTGATTTTGCTTGCGGCAGTGTATTATGAGGAGATGATAGGGGGAAAAAAAATAGAGTATGAAGAGTAGGTAAACTACGGACCGGGAGTCTGAAATGGGCGGGTTTCAATTCGTAACTGACCCAAAACATGCCTCTGAAATAATCTCGAGCACGATTAAGAGGGTGTTTGAGAGCCTACTTTTTAGCTTTTTATTTTTAACTTTTTGGCTTTTTGATTTTTTGGATTATGGCCAGAATGACTTTTGAATCTGGGATGAGTGTTTGAGAGAAATGTGCAGAATGCATTTTAGGAGAGAGAGATGTGAGAAATCCATAAGTAGAAGTTGAAAAGGAGGTATGAACCTCTTTTTGCTTTCTTCTCTCTATCTCCAAAAATGGAGAAACAATTTTTGGGAAAACTCTTTATCCCCTTGGCTGCCAAACACCCATAAACCAAAAAATAAAAAAAGAGGCTCCCAAACGGAGCCTAAGTGCCACTCCATGTAGACTTCAGTGTATGAGACTATAACTAAAAAAATTTAACCACTAATTAGCACATGCAATCACCCAAACTCTATTTTAACAATTTCTAAAAGATATGCGATAATTAAGCAATTAAAGTAAAGAGACAAGACAATGAGATTTACGTAGAAACTATTTAGGATCTAAACACCCTAAGCATAAAACCATGACATAATCCTACTTATATATTTCCATAAATCAAAAGGTTTACAAGAATTAACAAGACCAGGAATTACCTAACAAGCCCCTTGTGACACCTAGCTCCAATTCTTGATGTAGTACCTCACACCCCCTTTGATTCCATGGACTCTTCAAGCACACCCGTCTTGATCTCCGAGTCAACTCGACACCGGTCCAACCGGCTCACGTAGGAACCAATGGAATCAACCATGAGATGAATGACATGATGATAAAAGAAGATTTTTGTGAAAAATAATCAAATTAGATGTAATCCATGAAGTATTGAAAGATTAATCTAGATTGACAAAATAAATGATCCAACATAAGGTTTAAATCATATAATGCATCAAGAACCCATAAAAGATAAAAGACTTGATTTTTAATGAAGGGTTTTAAAGAAAATAATCAATCTAGATTTAATCCATGGAGTATAAGAAGATTAATCTAGATTGACAAAGGAAATGATTAAACACAACGTTTAAATCATTTTTTTAAGCAAGAACACTCAAGAACAAAAGACTAGAATGATTTTTGTCTCTCTAGAGTGTATAAAATCTGATTATGTTACCTTAATGAGGAGAAAAAGATGTTTATATAGGTATAAGGACGATGACCTAAGCCTAGACAATGAGAGGGCTAGAATAAGTGTCATGGATGCGTTGTTGGCGCATCCACAGCGCGTCCTACTACATGCGTTAGAATAAAGAGATATTTCTAGAAAAATGCAAAGATTAATCTAAGGGGCTAAACTTAATTAAAAGCATGCATTCATTTAAACATTAAAGCTAAATGACAATGCTAAATGCATGAATTATACATTTCAATAACCAATGGGTCAGTCACTGGTGGTCTTTGAAAGTGGGGCAATGATTTGTATAATTTTTCATCTGCTTAATTAAGAGAAGTTCTAAAGATTTTGCCATCAGTCACCCGATCAGCTCCTTTATTTCTGATTCCAGGTCTCTGCCGGTGAGGTGCCCCCATGCGACGACGAAGCATATCTTGACTCAATTAGAATTTGAGTCGTATTGACGAAGCACATCTTGACTCAATTACAATTTGACGTTGTATTGGTTAAATACCTCAGACTTAAATTCTTTGAGCCCAAATTACATGCATACTGGTAAATTGAAACTGAACATTAGTTATGGTTGTAGACTTGTAGGGCTTGTTCGTTTGAGTTTTCAGAATCGGGTTTGAAAATCCCGGCTTTGTTCGGTTTTTCAATAAGGGTTTTCAAAGGTTTTGAGAACCGGGTGGGTTTTTAAAGGTTTTGAGAACCACCACCAGGTTGAGTTTTCTACAAAGGTTTTCAAAGGTTTTGAGAACCGATTTTCAAAAACCCTTCCAAACAAGGTGATAGTTTTCAGAATCTATTTTGTTGAACCAAATTTAACAAGATTACAGAACCTATTTAGTAAAAGTCAACTTTGCAATATTAAGTAAATCCTTCTGGAATAAAACAAATCAAAATTGTCCGGAACACAATTACTCCAGACACAATTGTGTTTAAAGTCGTTCAATGTATGTGGGTCAAGGTGCATCAAACGAGTCGTTCAATATATGTGGTTCAAGGTGCATCAAACGATTCTGAACTCAATTATATCCGGAGTTGTGTTTTAAAATTGTATTCCTAATCTTGCTCTAAGCAAATTATAGCTTTTTATTGTAACAATAGTACAAGGATTAAGTGACATGCAAACTTCTGACTTTAATTTTAAGTTCACATACGGAAGTACTTTGATGAGGAGTCTACAATATAATGTGTAGATTAATGCACCCTGGTGTGGGCTCATGTGATCCATTATTGACTCAGCTCGATGCTTCAAGCTGACATTTCGTAGACTTGCCTTTATCAAACACCTCTAGTTGACTGATTAGGTCGGTTCGGCTTAAATTTAGAAAAGTGTACTTCTTAACGAATTTTTCTCCAATTCATGTTATAATGTTTTGGATTAATCATTCGACTTGACGAATTGAATCTAAAAATTAAAAAAACTACAACCAAAACCAACAAGAAAAAGTTATTATAAAAAAAAAAACTACAATTTTAGTGCTTTTAGGATCGTCTTGCCTGAATTGTTTTCAAGTATTGTAGTCCATATTTTTAAGTTTTTCCTAAATAAAAAATTTCTTGAAACAAATAAGGACAAAATTTGTTTTTTCAAAAATTTGTAGGTGATTCGATCACATAACAACTAGTATCCTCCGCTCAATTTTATTTTTTGCTATATGTAGCAAAAGATGCTAAACGATTAAGATCATTAAAATGAACCAGTGTGCAGCTAGCGTGTGCTTCGCGCAGGAGTTAGATCCTTGATGCTTACAATCAAGTGGGGCATTCTTTTGAGGATCAAAGCTGCTGGTGGCATTTCGCTTCATGATGTTTCAGGAGTTAGAGTGTATTCCACTCTAAATCTTCCTGGAGAGTTACTGTCATTTCTTTTGATGTACTGGATCTGTATCTTTGGTTGATTTCCGTCAACCTTTGATATTTCCCTCTTGGGTTCTTGCCGGCATATAATTGTCGCGAGATAGGGTGCTAACCTAGTTGGGATGCCATTTCCACGGTGTGATGCCTCTGTGCTTAGTTCTCTTTAATCTTTGTAATCCGTTTCCAAAGATTAATAAAATTCTTTTCTGCCGTTCAAAAAAAGCCTGTGCTCCGTGCATACATAGAAGAAATCCAACTTTTTTTAGTAACCCATGCATTAGCATGATATAGATTACTCAAAATGGAGGGTTATATATCTACTCTGTGATGTATTTGATGACTGATTTTTAACACAAAGTAATCATTCTTTTAACTGCAGTTCACATTAGACATGGGGAATAAAATGGTTTCCGTGATCTTAAAGCTAGGAGGCACATGCATTATCCCAAACTTTGAAAGAGTATGGATTAATCGATCATTTATCTCTTATGCACAAAACACTCAATCGATCCATTCTTAGAAGTGGCATCACATATGTGTATGGAAAACTCAACATGTTACTTAAAATCGAAAATATTTTCCTTATTTAGTAAGGTTTGGTATGGGGTTGCTATCAGAATACATTAATCTACTAACGGTTCAATAAAAATCCACCCCCGCAGTCTTGTTTCTAGCTAGTAACGTTTTAAAACCGTTACTAGCTAGACCCCACCTATACTGACGATTTTTTCAGGCGTTACTGAATAAATCGTTGGGAGATTTTAATTTTCTTGTGGTGAAATCATTTTTTCGTTTTTCTCTCCTTTCATTTCTTAAAAAAAAAAAAAAAACCAACTGTCGTGTTTTAGGTTTCAACCCACCTCCTCGCACTTGTATAAAAAGGATGCGTACCTCAAACATACAAAATCAAAGCTAGAAATAGAAAGAAAACCACAAGTACACCAATGGCATTGAAGTTTACATTATTGTTCATGGTATCCATATCCTTATCTCTCCCTTGTGTCCTCTCTCAAACCCTACCAAACCAAACTTCCAACAACATCGACCGCTGGTGCAACAGAACTCCTCATCCAGAGCCTTGCAAAATCTTCTTGGGCTGCCCCGGTTGCCGCATCCCGAGAGGCAAAGCAGATTTCAGGACAATGATAGTGGAAGCAGCACTGGAACGAGCCCTTCGCGCTGAAATCCACGCGAAGGAGCTCGGACCACGTTGTCAAGGCAAGCGTAAGCTGGCCGCATGGTTGGACTGTTCCAAATTAATTTCCAACACTGTTTTTCAACTCAACAACACCCTCCAAGGCCTAAAGGCCACCGTGACGAATGACGATGCCCAAACGTGGCTCAGCACTGCCCTGACAAATCTCGATACTTGTCGAGCGGGGTCTCATCTGCTCAACGTCTCGAAATTCATATCTCCTGTCGTGTCCAACAACGTGTCAGAGCTAATCAGCAACGGGTTGGCCGTCAACCGTGTGTTGCTTGGCGGCCAAGAAACTAAAGGGGGGAATTTTCCGAGCTGGGTTTCGGATGAGGAGAGGAAGTTGTTGAAGTCTCCGTCGGCGTTGAGAGCTCAGGCAAATTTCGTCGTGGCGAAAGATGGGTCGGGCCAATTCAGGTCGATCCAGGCGGCGATAAACACCGCGGTGTCGAGGAGGCGCGGCGGTGAGAGGATAATAATATATGTGAAGAGGGGTGTGTATAGAGAGTATATTGAGATCGGCAGCAATATGAATCGGATTACTTTGGTTGGGGACGGGTTGAGGTTCACAATAATTTCTGGTAAGCGGAGTGTTGCTTCAGGGTACACAACATATAGCTGTGCAACTGTTGGTAAGAGCTCTCTCTCCTTACTTTTTCTAAGTTGATTATTCGTTGATCTTGGGGCACCTGTAACATGGTTTTGAATATCGGCCTGATTCGTCTTGGAATTTGGAGGCTCCGATATGGATACGTACTGTATAGTATCGGCCGATACACGACTCATACACCCAATAAGTTAAAAAATTCACGATCGCTACACTCGATTCCCACAACGTATCGTTCGACACGACGGTTCTCGATACACCGATATCGGTATTTAAAACTATGCCCTGTAACGACCCAAACTTTTGCAATTCCATAAAAGTAAGTCAAGCACTACAAGATTACAACTGAGCCCATTCTAATAAATTTCATGATTGATTTTATTTAGAGAGTGTACGTTATTGTGAAATTTATGGGAATATGGCCCGTAAGTTCTAACCATATATGGTGATTTATTTGTTTCTTTGAAAGTGACCAACACACATTCCACTGTGCATAACGCTTTGAAGTTTAAAATGTTATCTTTAGTTTGCTATGATTACGGATTGAGTTGTTAGGCCTTTGTGTTACTTTTTCATCGGCCGGTCATGTTGCCTGCACAAGTAACAGGTTCTGGGACGTGCCGCACCATCACGTAGTGCTCGAATGCCCTATAGCATCACACATATTTAAGAGTCATTAACTTTTTAGTCGTGGACCACAAAAATACCTGGTAAAATGGTATCAGAGCACCACCTAAGACGCCCGAAAAGTACGAATGGGGTAACTTCTTACCCACAAAAAAGGAAGTCAAGGCCTACAATTCCTGCCTATTAAGAAAAACTAGAAAAAAAGCACACTCTACCTGGATAACCCAAAATGATTTTCCAAGCAAGGGATATGTTTGAGTAACATTTTACTCATGTTCATTGGTCAAGTTAAGAGGGATTTAAAGCTACGGCAACATGTTTTTCTTATTGCACAGGTCAATTGCATTGGGAATGTTATATGTTTTCTAGTTTTAATGACATACTTATAATTAAATGAATCCCTTTTTATGTCAAATAATTTTGATGTAACAATATACTAAAATCATGTCTTTCTCTAGGGATTGATGGCGCTGGATTCATGGCTCGGGGAATAACATTCCGAAACAGGTCCGGCCCGCGGAAAGGTCAAGCAATCGCCGTCCGATCATCGTCGGATCTCTCGGTCTTCTACAGTTGTGCATTCGAAGGGTACCAAGACACCCTCTTCGTCCATGCTCAACGTCAATTCTTCAAAATGTGTTACATTTACGGCACAATAGACTTCATATTCGGCAATGCAGCGGTAGTATTCCAAAATTGCATCATTTCCGTAAGAAAGCCCCTGTGGGGCCAACCCAACGTGATCACGGCCCAAGGCAGGGTTGACCGGTTCCAAAATACCGGCATTTCGATCCAGAGTTCCCGTGTCGTGGCTTCACCTGGCTTTGCCCGGGTGTATCGCCATTACAATACATACTTGGGGCGGCCGTGGCAACAGTACTCTCGGACGGTTTTCCTTAAAAGCTACCTAGGAAGTTTGGTGAATCCGGCAGGTTGGTTGGCATGGGAAAAGACCAATTTTGCCCAAGACACGCTTTACTTTGGAGAGTACAAGAATTTTGGGCCCGGTTCTTCGACTACGAGGAGAGTGAATTGGAAGGGTCATCATGTTATAACAAGTGCGAGTATCGCTTCCCAGTTCACCGTAGCAAAATTGATTGCCGGCAACACGTGGTTGCCGGCCACCGGAGTGCCATTCAATGCCGGTTTATGATGATTGAAAATGTCCTACGACACCGGGGTGCCATTCACTGCCGGTTTATGGTCATTGAAAATATCATATGATATATGTGTAAATATGTTTTTTTCATCAAATATATATGGAAAACTTCAAAATAAAAAAAAGGAAGAAAAAAAACCTCCAAACTTTGTCTTCAATGTCTAATAGACAGCCGAACCTTCAACAATTTCAATTTTACGCCTAAAATTTTCTTCCATTATCCAAATTTCAGGGGATTTTTTGAATCTTTCCGAATATATGTTGTTTAGTTCTAGCTCTTTAGGACTTTCTGTTTGAATTAAAAACTACGTATTTCGGACAAATTTTGGTATTGTCTATTTAGGTCTTGGACGTATTAAAGTCAGAAATGTTACAAATGTGTTCACAATTGTCCAATGTGTGTGAATTTCAATGTATCGTTGCGGACTAAGATAAATTGACTTATGGTAGTTTGTAGATCTCTGATCCTCAAATAACCATAAGATCTATGTATGAACGGAGCACATCAATAAATAGGTTACATATCCAAACCCATGGTTGAAATAATTTGAGATTTGACTCATTTATGAATAAATAGATGTAGGCAATCTGATTTTCCTATTTTCAATAAAGCCCATTTACATAAACCTGCATCATATTTCACACAATCCACTGTCATTTGGCTATCCAATTTGCAACAGTTGTGGCGAAGTCCATCAATGGTGATGAAGGTCAGATTTTTTGTAGTGTTCATAACTTTCTCTTCTATCCTCTCTCCAATCCATTCAAGCGATGATTGCGGAGTCATAAATTGGTGGTGCGACAAAACACCATACCCTAAACCATGTAAGTACTATCTTGGCCAAGATTGTAGCCACTCTTCATCGATATCGAAGAATGATTTCCGAATTTTGGCCACAAAATTAGCGTTAGAATGGTCGATCGATGCATTAGAATATATAAAGTGGTTTGGGCTAACTCGTTATGATGATAGAAAAAGAGGCGCCTGGACCGACTGCTTGAAGCTTCACGAGAGCACCATCGTCCAACTTAACCGAACCCTAGACAAAAGCACAAACCATGGTTACTTCGACGTACAAACATGGCTTAGTTCAGCGCTAACAAATCTCGATACTTGTCAAACTGGGTTCAATGAGCTAGGTGTCACGGATTACATATTTTCACTGAAGAACAACAATGTTTCAAAGTTGATAAGCAACATTTTGGCCATCAACAACGTGAAAACTGATCATCAGACTACATATAAAGGGGGATTTCCTAGTTGGGTTTCAGGTGGCGATCGAGGGCTTCTGCTGTCAAAATGGCTAACTCCAGATTTCGTGGTGGCTCAAGATGGGTCAGGAAATTTTCTCACAATCAAAGAGGCTATCGATGCATCAATTACTACGAGCCATGGGGGAAGATTTGTTATTTATGTGAAAAGTGGGGTTTATAGCGAAAACATTGAGGTAGGCCTCAATGTGGAGAATATCACGCTAATTGGTGACGGATGGAAGAGCACTATTATCACTGGTAGTCGGAGCAATGCCGGAGGCTATTCCACCTTCGACTCTGCAACTTTTTGTAAGCCATTCGATCTCTCACGTTTTTAGAGTACTATTATGCCTAAAATTCTTACAAAATTTATTTCCAAAAGCGATTGGTGTTATATGCCAAGTGTATATGCTAAGCAGGTGACGTGAGTGAGACCTGTTATTGTGTATCAGAATCAGAAATAAATAGAAAACAGAGAGAGATAGTGAGGCTGAGACTGTGAGATATTTGCATACACCTCCGATACAAATATAATCCTCTGCCCCCGGAGTACCTGAATTTGGAGAACCACCTAAATCTTGTCATGTGTGATTATGTGTGTTTGCATTTTTCTTTTGGTTTTGATCCTTGAGGCGTAACACCAATGAGGGATAGTTCTGACTTTTTCAGGCAGTGAGTATCCGAATTTGGGAATCACATAAATCTTGTCATGGTGCCGTGGGCCATATTGATTCATCTGGAGGAGTCTGGACCAATGCGTGCAATACTGCAAACATTGCCTTCTAATCATTTTCTTTGTGAAACAAATTTTGGGTTCGTAGTATATTTTATAATAGAAGTACTACTAGCTAGTGTACAGTGAGATTGGTCTTCAGAATTAATCGAAGTGCACGTAAGCTAATCAGACAGTTGAATTATCTAAAATTTTGGGTTTGTAGTACATTTTGTAATCAAAGTCCTAAAGTTATAAAGAGTTCACATTTTACCCAAAAGGAAGCAATAAAATACTTTGCATATTGTGTTTGAGAACTTCAATGTTGTCGCATATTTCATCTGTTTTTCTTTTCCTTCCCTTAGTTTTAAGTATCTTGATGTTCTTAATAACTCACTCATGACTAGTTCTATAATTAACTTCCAGCGGTGGCCGGCAACGGATTCATGGCCCGTGGCATCACCTTTCGCAACACGGCGGGCCCACAAAACGGCCAGGCAGTTGCCCTCCTATCACGGTCCGACCGCTCGGTCTTCTACCGGTGCAGCTTTGAAGGGTACCAAGACACCCTATGCGTCCACTCCCAACGCCAATTCTACACCGAGTCCCACATTTTTGGCACGGCAGATTTCATCTTTGGAAACGCTGCAGTAGTATTCCAAAAATGCTTTATCCATGGACGGACTCCACCCGACGGAAACCAAATAGTCATAACGGCCCAAAGCCGAAACGATCCGAACCAAAACACAGGGATCTCAATCCACCGGTGCGAGGTCTTACCCGCAGAGGATCATGGCCTGGTGGTTAAGCCATTCGTGGCTTATTTGGGGAGGCCGTGGAGGGATTATGCCCGTGTGGTTTATATGAGGAGTTATCTTGACGGATTTGTCCCTGGTGTGGGGTGGTCCCAATGGGGAAATAATACGGGTAATTTGGGCACTTTGTATTACGGGGAGTATGGTAATTTTGGGCCAGGGTCTTCGACCAACGAGAGAGTGAAGTGGAGTGGGTATCATGATATTAGGAACAAAACTGAGGCGGAGAATTTCAGCGTTGGAAAATTAATCGCCGGGGAGTTGTGGTTGCCGGAGGCCGGCGTCCCGTTTATTCTTGACATATAGCCTTAGATTTCATTTTATCGGCAAATGGTAACCATAAACTGTATTCATGAAGACATTTTTATCAAACTATTGACATGTCAATGTCATTTTTGCAATGGTCAGTCTATTTTGATTCACCATGGGTCATTGTGAGAATGGATACACAACAATGAAAAGTCTGGTATGAAATTTTAGGGATTGTTTTGATTGTGTCCATTAATTATAACAGAGCTGCATTCTCTCCGGTTCAAGCTATTTGGCCACGTTCCGGACTCTACTCAGTATCGACCCGTTCACCTATTAGAACTTGTCGAAAACATCAACCGCAGAAATAATCACATTGTTTGTATATCAATTGATATGATATCGGAATACATTAATCTTTAAAGAAATGAATAGCGAACTGCTACAAAACGACTCCGTTAAATCGATTGTATTTTTTAAAAACGAAAAAAAAAAGTTCTATCTTGAAATTATTCATTAAGTCATTTAGAAACCTTGTAATTGAAGGTATATGAGGGGTTACAAAAAGCACATGACAGTGGGAAAGCATGCTTAAGTATCCTTGCATTAAAATCGTCTTCCTAACAGTAAATGAACTTGTAACAAATATATGGCAGCGAGAGAGAACGTTAACGGCAAATATTAAAGCACATTTCACTCTGTTTATGGCCATTTATCAATCACCAGTGATTTCCCACAGAAGCAAAAAAATTGAGCCCTATATAGCTGTAAAAACCCTTCACAAGGAGCTGAATAAGTCAAGAAAATGGGCCTATCAAATGCAATGAAGCTTTTGTTCTTACTAGTATTATTCACAATCACCACCACTTTGGCTATCCAAATTGCATCATCTCCCGATTCCGATGAGGTTACACCCAGTAGAAATATCTCGAGTTCGGAGGGCGAAAGAAGTCTTATGCAACGGATGCTGAGAGGGAAACATCATAAAAGGTCGCGAAAGGGAAGACATAATCGTCAAGGAAAGAAGAATCAGCGACAGCCACTGCCACGGCCGTTACCCAGCATGCCACGGTTCGCAGGCGAAAAGCTGGTCGGAAATGTCGCGGCTGTGGTGGCGCAAGACGGGTCGGGGAATTTTCCAAACATCAAGGCGGCTCTTGACGCGTCGCTGAATAGGGGAGGTGACGGGCGATATGTCATTCACATCAAGAGTGGCGTTTACGCAGAGCATGTTGTTGTAACTAAGGCAATGGAAAATATTATGTTCACTGGCGATGGTATAGGAAACACCATCATCACTGGTAGCCTTTACAACGATGGAAACAGGGGTACATCGGAATCTGCAACCGTTAGTATGTCCTCTCTCTTTTTCACCTATGCAATTCACCTTCGAATTCCGTACTCCCTCCTTCCCGTAAAAATTGTCTGGTTCACAAGACGAGAAGTTAAAAATTATAGTGTTTTTCATTGAATTTCAGTAACTAGCAGCAAAATTTTTAAAAATTTTCCAATAAAAATGCACTATTTTGAAATTCTCATTTCGTAAACCGGACAATCAGTTTGAGATGGAGATAGTATTTGTCAAGATTGTCAGCGTGTCACACAGCTGAAAGTTTTGAAGATCAGAAAGTCTAACTGTCCAGAAAGGGCACCCAGACTTTTCCTAGAATGTGAATCTGAGCCATTGATTTTCTAATTCTGGATGTATTTTCTGGGTGGGTACGTAGGCTTCAAAATAACTTTGTGTTTGACATTGCAGTTATAATGGGCGACGGGTTCGTGGCTCGCGATATCACATTCCGAAACACAGCAGGCCCTCAAAAGCAGCAGGCCCCGGCAGTCGCATCAACTGCACCTCATTCGGCTTTCTTCCATTGCGGTTTCGAAGGGTATCAGGACACCATCGTTGCCCACCGGGGCCTGCAATTTTACAAAGAATGCGACATCTACGGCACGGTTGACTTCATCTGTGGAGACGCCACAGCAATTTTCCAGAACTGCAACCTCCGCCTAAGGAGATCACCCGGACGCACAATCACCATCGCCGCATCCTTCCGCAGATCAGCAAACTCGCCCACGGGATTAGTGTTCCACAACTGCCGAGTCACGGCAGAGCGAGAACTGAGCCAGGTGATCGGGACACACGAGATTTACTTGGGCAGGCCGTGGGGGTCCTTCGCCCGGACAATTTATATTCAGAATGATTTCGACGTCCCTATTCAACCAGAGGGGTGGTTGTCGTGGCAGGGAAGGGGTGAGGGGGCCGACGCGAATACCGTTTATTATAGGGAATATGGGAACAGGGGTATCGGTTCGTCTACGGGAAGAAGAGTGAAGTGGCCGGGGTACCGAATTATGGACTCGAACGAGGCAAGTCAATTCACCGTTGCGAATCTACTACAAGGAAATGCTTGGCTGCCTAGCACTGGCGTGCCTTTTAACGCTGGTCTTTAGGCCGGTGATCTTATGTGGAATTGAGAAGTCTTTGAAGGGGATTTTTCTCATAATCATGCACAATGGAAAGGTCTTTGTGGAACGGATTTGACAGATTTTCCCCAAAATGGAAAGTAGTGAGGATCAATAATCGTGGGTCTTTGAAGATAATTTTGGTTCTTTTGTTTGACATAAATAGGTAGTTTCTATTTTTTTACGAAGTCAGTGCAATAAAGTCAACGATTTGAAAGTTTATTTATGGTTTCTTGTTCTCAATGGTTAGTGGCGAAACTTGAATTTAAGTTCGGGGATGGTGCTGTTTACAAGAGTCTACCTTATTAATGCATATATTTAACAAAAAAAAAAAAAAAATTAAGTGCAATGTCAAGCTTTGTCCTGAGCTATGTTTTCTTTATTAAAATTAAAATAAAAGACTTGATTCAATTCTCTAGTGGTCATTAAACGAATATCTTTGATATATTTTTTTTATTAACTAACTAAAATAAACGCTTAATTCAATTCTCACCCAAATTAATATTCTTTAAAATTAATATTCTTTATTTTTATGATTCGAATTGTCCATTAGTGTAAAATAGAAATTTTTTCGAAAGCGGGAGCTGCAACACATGCCACTTTGTCCCACCACTTAGTTCCGCCCGTCAATGTTAGAATCGTGGTTTTGTTCAGAAGGTGCCCAAACTTAAAAGACAGTTTCAATATTGAGTTACATTGATTCATTCATCGAATTACAGTGAACGCACCCAAATCATATTATTTACTGCTATGCATGAAGTGACCGTCTATAAATGAACTCAAATCACCAATTCCATGAATAATATGCTTGCATATATTTTGAAACGCTCCAATAAATCTTTAGAAGTAACTTCATTTATTCAATGAAGCGCAACAATAGAAACAGAACCGCCCAAGGCTAGACTGGTCCAAATTAAGGGGGTGTTCCGCTAAGATTGGTTTTTTGGTTTTTTGACTTTTTTATGTGAGAGCTCGAAAAACGCGTAGCTTTTTGTAGTTTTTTATGTAATGTATTGTGAGGGGATGACCTGTCTCGAAAAACGTAATAAGCTGACTTTTGGTTTTTTGAGTTAGCGGAACGGGGCCTAAGTAAAACGTGTGATTTTGAATTCAAAGTTATCGAGTTCCGACTTTACAAAATACATTCTTCGCGCGGTTAGCCAAGGCGAGGAGCGAAGATACAAGATATTTTTTGTGCGGAGAGCCACCAAACACTCAACACACCGAGAACAATTAATTATTACAAAACGAGCCGATCATCACAATATTGACATAGTATCTATATGCAAACTTGTCTTCACGAGTCGGTAGATCCAACGGGTGGTTGGAGTCGTGCAGTGGAAAGGCGATATCAACACTTCCTAGAAGAAAATCAGAGCCCTTAGGTCAAACCGCGACGCAACCCACTTCAACTTAGAATTGCTAACACCTTCATAAGTATTAACGTAACACATTGATACCAATTTAGGCCATTTTAAACTGTTCTATGGACACTTCTCAATTAATCTATGTTTAAATGTAAACAAGCCCATAAAAAAACATCCAACCCTATAGTTATCAACCCCCCACAAGGGGTTGTAACTTGTATCCATCAATTTGTTACAACAACGCAGAGTACATAAAAAAATTAAGCCAAGGGGAAAAAATGGGCACATCAAATGCAATAAAACTTCTGTTATTATTAGTGTTATTCGGAATCACCACAGCTTTGGCTATCGAATTTGCATCATCTCCTGATTCCTATGACGAAACTCCCAGTAAAAATGTTTCTAGTCCGGAGGGCAAAAGAAGTCTTTTGCAACGGATGCTAAGAGGAAGACGTCATAGAGGGAGGAAGCCACGGGGCCGACGGGGTCCAAGGCCATTGCCTCGTGTACAAAGGCCACGGGTAGCGGGTGGCCAGAAGAAGGGCTAGAAGGCCGCCGGTCATAGTGGCTCAAGACGGGTCAGGAAATTTTCGAACTATCAAGGAAGCTCTCGATGCGTCGCGAAGGAGGAAAGGTGCTGGACGTTTTGTCATCCACATAAAGGCTGGGGTTTACAGTGAAATCCTTTTTATTGATGGGATGAACATTTGGTTCACCGGTGACGGCATAGGGCGGACCATTATCACTAGTGGCAATTACAAACGTCGAGATGCCGACCACACATGGAGTTCTGCAACTGTTGGTAAGTCTCTCTCTTTCTCTCTCTTACACGACACATGCCAATCTTATTCTGAAAAGTGTAGTGCCTCCGTCCCAATTTTTTCAGTCTATCTTTTTATTTAGGGATGTCTCAAAATAGATTAATTATCGTTGTAAATAACGACGTTCCTTAATCAGAACACAACAAATGGAAGTCAATTCCAAACAGGTTACTAACAAACAGTAAACACTTAGATTTTGAAACTTACGGAATAAAATGAACTGAAACAGATTGCAATCCCGAACATGTAGTTTGATAACAGAGTAAACAAATACTCCCTCCGTCCCTTTTTAAGTGTTAACTCGTAATTCCAACTTATTTTTCTCTCACATCAACTTTTACATCTACTTTCCACTATTTACCCTTATCAATATAATAATACCCACTAACTTTTCAAAAAGGAATCTACTTTTAAGGGCAAAATAGGAAATATACCCACTAACTTTTCAAAACACACACTTATTAAGGGACAACCATAAATGAAAATGTCTACACTATAAAATGGACGGAGGGAGTAACAGGAATCGAAATTACTAGGATGCAGAAAACCAATTTGTAACGGATTATAGAAGTTAAAATTGTGACATGTGAACCACATTTTCCTTTGAGACAATATTCATCCCTCTTACGATGCCCAGAGTTATTGGACGGTTGTCTCCCAAGATACGACGATTTCACACACGCAGAAGTTGCACTATTATCTCCCGTGCCTAGCAACCAACATTGGCTACTCTCTCTCGAACAAAGAAAAATTGTAACGATATGCAAGAGGATTTCTGGGATTTTTTGGCAAGGAAAAGAAGAACGGAGGGACAATATATAGATTGATTAGTGGCTGTTCAATAATAAACAAACATGTCCGTTAGTAGTGAACGGCAGCATCCGTAGATGGCGAAAGTGTCACAACCCTAACCCGTCCTTGCAAGTCTAAATCATAACAAAGTACCAGTGAAACCGCCCTTAAGGCCGTTTCATCGCATAAACACTATATAAGCAATGACTAAAAGGGACATATAAGCTAATCACCAGAAACGAAACTTGTACTAATATATTTTTTTTCATTCGTCATTTCTAATCTATTACATGGGGGGAGGAATGAGATTTGATCTCGGGATACAATGTAGAGCATCTAAGAGCTCTACTGCATAATCTAGCAACCACTCACAACTTGTATTAACATTGAAACGTTAACGTCTTTACACATCAAGATCTCAAACTCATGACAAGTCAAAAGTGTAGTCAAGTATAACACCATATCTACAACCTAGCTATATCCTCATGTACAGGGCCGGGCTGGGTCTGGGTCCCCCAAAAAATGGGTTATTTTTAGGGCCCAAAATAGAGGGATATATTAAATATTAAGTATGCTAAGCATCTAACAAATAACTTTGCGAGGTGTAGTGAAAGGAATGTTACCATCTATATAGGAGGTTGCATGTTCGATCCCGTCCTCCTACATATTTACGCGAATAACTTTTGAGGTTGTATATAAATTTGTTTCAAAACCGGTGAGGTTGGAGCCCGCAACCTTGGGTTCCCACTTCCCTCACCATTACAAGCAATGTGCCATTGTCCCACAAGACCATTTGGTTTCTCATCTCGAAAAAATAATTTATATAGAAAAATGGAGAGGCTCCATTTTCAAAACTTGACTGGGGCCTCATAAATTTCAGGGCCAGGCCTGCTCATGTACTTAGCATGTCCACAAAAAGATCTCACATCATCACCCTATGAAAAATAATATAAGTCAAAGTTCGTATGAATAATTATTACACAAGCCACACTTTTTTCATGAACATTATCAAAAATATTTTTCTCAAAGGAACCAATTCAAGCTTATGACATTCCAAAGGAATTCATAATTCACAAGTCAATAATGCACATCCTTCTCTGATTTACATTGAATCACTAGGTGTTCCTAGTAGGGATAAGTTTAAAAGTCTACACATTATCCCACAATATAGCACAAATATATATGGTTGACTACTTTCTTCACGCAAGTGCTTGGTTCGCCCCTTCTTGTCTTGTACTCCAGTATTTTGTAATCTTTCACTTCTGTCTATGTTTGGATGATCAAAGAACCCGAACCAATCCTTTGGTAAACCTTACAGTGGTAAAGGGGGATGGATTTGTGGCTCGCGACCTAACATTCCAAAACACATACGGGTTCGCACAAGCTCCAGCGATCACAATCGATACCCCACACTCGGCCTTCTACCGAGTGGGCTTTGACGGGTACCAAGACACCATGTATGTCCAAAGCGGCAAGCAGTTCTTCAAAGAATGCACCGTTTACGGCACGGTCGACTTTATATGCGGAGACGGGGCCTCAATTTTCCAAAACTGCCACTTAATTGCCAGAAAACGCGTCGACGATGGAAACGAAATCACTATCACGGCTTCAGAAAGGACCGCGCCCAACTCAGCCGGTGGGCTCGTTTTCCAAAACTGCCTGGTCACAGCCGCGCCTGATTTAAAAGCGGGCACGAGTATTTACTTGGGCCGGCCTTGGCAGCAATACGCACGGACCGTTTTTATGAACTGTGATTTTGATCTGCCGATCCATCCGGCGGGGTGGGTGGAGTGGCGAGATAGGCCGGATGGTGGGCCTAATGTTTATTATAGGGAGTTTTCGAACAGGGGCAAGGGCTCTGGGACCGGGGGGAGAGTGAGGTGGGCTGGGTACCGGGTCATGACGGATCGAAATGAGGCAAATCAGTTTACCGTGGCGAATTTTATTCAAGGTCTCACTTGACGGATCGAAATGAGGCGAGCGAGACTAGTCATGCTACCTAAAGGTTGCCATTGACCACAAAAAGAAGATCAGGATTTTGGACGACCATACTTTGAAAACAAAAATGTTACACCCATAGATTTGTACTCTCACCGTCCGGATTTGTTAGTCCGTTTTGGGGATTCCAACTTTTTTTCCATCACTTTTTATGCACTTTCTCCATACTTTACCTTTTAACTTTTGGAAATGGACAAATATTTTCGGACTTAAAAAAGTATGTTTGTGGACTAACAAATCCGGACGGAGAGAGTATAATATTATTCGATGAATGCGGGGCCCACATCCACTGCCAATAAAATATTAGGTTGAACTTTATGCACATTGAACTTGAGATGGATTCTGGGCCTAATTTGGAACCCAATATAAAAAATGCAAATCTGGCTTTTTTTTTTATACACAATAGGCCTTTCAGATTTTCTCAAGTATGATTAACTCATGACTACACGTATTCCTCGCGACAACGAAAAAAATCTCCAGTGAAACAGGAAACATTCTTATGTCACGATTACGATTCCTTTGACGTTCCTTGTTTGTTTTTTTATTTTTATTTTCACTTTAGAAACAAAAAACAAGAAACGTACAAACGAATGGTAATCGTGATTCGTGATTTGACGTAAAATAAGAAAGAAAATTTCAGTAAACATCTAATTGGTTTAATCCTAATTAATCATTTCACTTCCTATATAATATCACCCATCGTTAGTTCTCATTTCTTATTCATATTATTACAGCCATAATTGTTACCACCACTATAACCTCGAAGGGGACTCATAAACAACCAATCTGCAATGATAATTCTAACTGTAGTTGTATAATAATTTGTTTCTTGGTGTGTGTAACCTTTTTATAAAAAGTAAAAACTACAGCATAAATATATGCACTTCAAATTAAATCGTAAAACATAACTTTGCTAGCAGTGGCAGAGCCAGAATTTCTCTTCGGGAGGGGCCGAAGTAAGAGGAGAAACAAAATTGACAAAAATAATATATTGATTAAGCATATTTAAAATGGAGTCCATAATTTAATTAAGTATGCTACAAAAATGTTCTAACTATTATAATCCCAAAACGTAGTTTTTTTTTTTGTTTTAAAAAAGAAAATTCTGAAGTTACTATGAGAGTGTTATTCCATTCAAACATGTGGTTAATTGAGTGGCAACCAAGTGATGACGCACTATACCTTTTGCACTGGGCGAGGGTTCAAACCCCACCAACTCCATCCCCTTTCTCCCAAATTAGTACTAATAGAATAGGATTTATTTTGTAAAAAAACTTCACATGCAAAATGAAAAAAAAAAAAAAAAAAAAAAGCCAAGCGTTGGGGGTGGCCTTGGCCCCACCCAACCCCTATATGGCTCCGCCATCGTTTGCTAGAGTTATTTATCACATGTCCAATAATAATGTAAAAAAGAGAGTACAATTCTAGGTCTGCCAATCTTGATCTGGCTTCATTAGCTTAAAGCTAACTCAAAGAGACCATGATTAGGCCGGGCAAACATAGTAATTGAAACACAATCCAAAAAAGTATAACTAATTTGCCTTTAATTGTCGTTAAAAAGAACCAAGGTTAGTCTGGTTAGTTGGTTGGTGGCCGGCTTTGCTTCTAACATAATTGACTATGGCTTGATTATTTGAGTCAGGTCGCAAAAAAGAGTAATTTTTTGTGAGTCCCATATTCCTATCGTGGATGGCTTTCCTTTGACAGGACCGGAGAAAGAATTAATCAAGATGCGCGTAAGTTAATCCAGACAACTCTGAACGTCAAATCAAAAAAACAAAATTGTCGTTAGAATAAAACTTCAATGGATGGTGCATGGTTATTAATGAGCACCGAAACGCAAATGAATGTGCTGACCATTTTGCTCGGTTGGGAACGAAGCAAGATCACGATTTGATTGGTTCCTAGACTGACCTTTTTTTGTTTAGCCTCTTAGCTCTTGGTCTGTTTCGTGTAATACTTATGCATGCACCTCTGATGCAAACTCTGCTGTCTGTTATTTCAGTGTAGGAATTTTCGGATTTACCCAAAAAAAGAAAAAAGAAAAAGTGGTACACTTCATTCATCCATTTAACACTTTTTTTTTTATCACCAAAAGGGTGGGAATGGGCGATCAGCGTAGCAACTCCCCATGGGCGTGTCTATTGGGGTTCCCAACCAGCTATGGATTATCCGGTTGAACCATAGCTAATGTCCAGATAAGACAGGTCGTCACCACAGCACCACCTAGCCTACTAGTTGGCCAAAGGCCGTCCTTGGAAATCCACACAAGTCCCAACAATGGCATGAGAGGGATTAGAACTTGGGAGATCCATGCACAGTGAGAACAGAGAATCTTATCCCACTCATTTTGGTCAACTAGGCTACCACCTCAGTGGTCATCTATTTAACACATCATCTTGATTGTAGTGACTAGCTACTTGCGGGTTACAGTCCTATGGCATTAGAATCACATGCAAAATTCGCACCTCACTTTCTCGATCCAAACCCATGTACTGTTTCTCAAAATATTAGCCATTTAATAATAAAATGGAATGATGTACTACTATATTTTCTTTCTCTCCGTCATTTGTCTGTGTGTAAAAAACTGGTGAGGAGTTCCATTCGTACACACTCTCTATCCCGAGAAAATTATGGGTGCAAATAGGGTATGGGTGACGTGGTGCTCCCTCGGCGCCTCCGAGCCGTCCAAAAATGCATCGGACGGCTCGGATTGAAACATTCCTTTTATTTTCTTTTCTAATTTTTTTTAAATCCGGACGGCACTTTCAATCCGGACCGTCCATTGCATTGTTGGACGGCCTGGATGTGCCGAGAGGGTATCACGTGGTACCCTCCCTTACCCAAAATTTTCTCATCTATCCCATAGGGCCTACATGTATTCATACCTGAACTTGAGTACTAGACACTTCTTACATTGTACTCACCATACCTTCTAAATTTTGACATCATACTTTCTAAATGTTGATGTATCCAAAAATAGCCTAGTGTTAGGAGTTTCACGTTCAAATCGATGGAACGACGTTGATTTATTGTAGCAATCTAATCTTTACAACCATCCATCGCCCGGCAAAAAGCAAAAAAAAAAAAACTAGTCCAGTGCATTTTTTTTTAGTCCAGTGCATTTATCTTGAGACTTTAAGAGAAAATAAAAACTTCATTTTCTTTCACCTTCCATCTCCTAACAACCGAGGAATTCCGATCTTGTATTGAGATTCTAAATCTAAATTTTTTTAGTCGTTTATGGTTTTTTTTTATTTGTCAATCTATAAAAGAGATCAATTACATTACATATGAAGTATAAAGTAAAAATCCGCACTACTACAATAAACGTAAAAGATCACGGGTTTTACCCGTGACTGTTATAATTTAATCACGGTTTTAAAACCGTGGTTGATGGAGCCGTTACTAAAAGTCACGTTGATTCGATCACAGTTTTTAATCATTCTTAAAAGTATGTCCGAACTGTTACCAAAATCTATAACACGTGCTAATAAATGAGGTACAATCACAGGTTGTACGAAAAAATGTGATTGAAACCATTATACCATTACGGTTTACCATGTAAACCGTAGTTAAATAAAAAATAAAATTATGATAAAATTAGTTTTAAGATCACGGTTTGGACAAATAACATGGTTAAAAATATTGTACAATCACGGTTTGCCCATAAAACGTGATTAAATTAACTATACAATCACGGTTTGGACAAAAAACCGCGTTATATGTATTTTAATGTGACGTGTCACGTGGCACCATCTCCACAACCTCCCAATTCTTATCCCAACATGCATTTGCTAAGAATTGAACCTCAACCTCCCAATTCTTATCTCAACACTCAACCACTATGCTACACAAGTCTTTGTCATATTTCAAAAAAAGTATGTATACGTATTTTTTTTCATTTATTTCCTTTTATCTTACAACAAAAATGTAATATAATATTGCATTATGCTTGACCAACCGGGTGTATAAAATAAAGACTCAAAAATACGTCCCAAGCGCAGGACTACCAATCAGTGTAGCACAATAATCCGGAAGTACCGGAGTCGAACCACAGAGACGGACGAACGGTGTTTGACTCAAAAGTGTTGAATTCTAGTTTA